>OW203771.1:1484421-1690025 GCA_934045905.1 Leuctra nigra
ACTCCGATTGCAGGAAATCAAGCCGAAGATGAAATGATAATTATCGAATTCGCATCTGCCAGTAACACTCGCGATCATGCAGAGAAAACCTGTTACTATTGGAGCAACAAGACAACTAAATGGGCAAAGGATAAGTGTATTCTCTCTATGGAAAATTGTGTGTGCAAATTAACAGGTGAACTCAGGAACGGTGGGCAATTTCTAGTTGTCGAATACATCAATTTTGAGGCTATATATAGCTATCATTATATGAAATTCAAATCAATAATGCACGAAGAAGAGAAAAAGCCAGCATTGATTTCATTAGCCTTCTCAGCAAGTTTCCCGTTTTATTCTTCAGACGTACGTCATACATTCCACTCATTAGTATACAACATTGTGACTGATTTCCGCAACAAGGTATACAAATCACTCGTTCAGAAAGTGATGCACAATACTGTTACAAAAGTAATTGCCACTTCTTTGATTAGTGTTGGGGACGATGAAAATAAACAAGGATATCAATTCCAATCATCTGGAGGTCTAAGTTCAATCACCGTGTCTCTTGATGAGAACCGAACACATCCGCTAACTGCAGTCGCTTTCAACGGTTATCGTCCCTTTCAGTTCCGTGTCAACAGATCCGAGGAAGTTCAAACTACAGCCAACTACTACAGAAAACACGATGATTTTGGATTACAATTCACTGATTCAGTAGCAAAATACGCGAGTAGTTACTCCCTTCTTATTTACGCTCTTGGTAAGTCCTTTTGGCCTGAACCCCAGAGAAGTGATTTAGAAATCTTCAACACTCGAGTGGTTCACGTTGTTCTTGTACCTCGCATTGACGTCACAGAGCACGAGGACATCTTCATTGACTTGTACTTCAAACCTTCACCACGTGACTACAACGTGTCAGTGGGCTGTGGGTTCTGGAACAAGTTTCAAGACAAGTGGAATGAAGATGGATGCCAGTTTCAAAACATCCTATCAAATGTATGTCGATGTAACTTGTCTGCTTACCTTCAAGAGTCTGAGTATGGGGGACAATTTGTCGTTTACCAATATTCTAAGGAACCATCATTAAATTGGAAGACATTGAAACGGGACACTAAAGATGACTTCCACAATTTTACCTTGATTTTATTTCGAAACGTGAATGAAAAGCCGACCACAAGTTCGACACTTGAATTAGTCGCTGCTATACTATCATATTTAAAAATTTCATTACTTGATTATGATTATGCTTTTAGTTTAAAAATTATGCGAACCATGCTATCAATCGTAGAAGGAATGCCATTTGTTCCTCAAAATGTATTATCTTATGGTAACGAATATCACGGTAATGTCGTATCGATTCACAGCAGTGGGTCAACTAATACAGAAGATGCATTGATGACTGTCATTTACAGAAATCCACAACGAAATGTTATAGTCGATCCTTCTGACACAATGGTTGAGTCAAAAAATATTTCATTGGACGTAGCGTTTCTTTTAATAATTTCAAATTCCGTCTTGAAATCAAATTTACGAACTACAAGAACAATATATTTGACCGATCATTCCCTTCTGCCAGTAATAACGTACGGCAACTTCACGACCTTCAGACAACGTCTTGTGGACATCATGATGGAGCCTGATGAAACTGTTACAAATGCCACGGACCAGCTGATCGACATGTACTTCAGACCTTCGCTCTATCGCTATGACGACATCAAGATCGGATGTGCCTACTGGAGCTTCCAGCGCGAAGCCTGGATCCATGACGGATGCTGGAGCACGGCGCAGGACAGCTGCAGATGTAACATGACGTCACACTTCAACGAGTCAAGGTCACGTGGTCTCTACGCGGTGTTCGAATACAAGCTCGTCAATGAGTCGTTGGAGGAAAGAATTAAACATTTATTTAAGGACGATTATATTCATAATACTTCTCTCAGTTTAGAAGCAATAACATTGATCTTTGAATATTTCAGTAAGGAGCCTGTCACATCTCAAAATGGGATTTACCTACTTACTATCATTTCAAATGTTTTGAACAGTTTTTACGAGTTTGGTTTATATAATAAAAACACAGCATTTTACGATATTTTAAAAACATGTAGCAAAATAATGTCCCTGAAGGGCGATGAAGTCTTTATCCTTTTTTTGTACCAGAAAGCAACATTGAGATTAAATAACGAGTATGTTGTTGCTGAACAGAAGGCCATATTCGATAAACATTCACTTTATCAAAATACTAAAGTTTCAAGACTGCTGCGGGATTCAAGCTATACTTTTATTAGTTTAGTAAATGATTACGAGAAGCCAAAACATCAACGAGGAGTTCGACTTTTCCATCCAGCAAAATCCGAAGTAGCGATGCCAACATTTGAAACTAACGATAATGATTTTTTGTTTAGAGATTCTGAGTTTTTAGTGATGGTTATAATGTCGGACGAAAAACAGAATTTTATTGTCACATTCTTTATTTATGCAACAAATAAGTCTTTGCTACCAAAGGTTGTCAAAGGATACACAATTCATTTCAGCAGAGTTGTGGATATTTACTTTACTCCACTGGAAGTTGCTAAAGAAGATGTTAAAGACGATGAAGAGAAGTTTGTAGACATTTTCTTCCAGCCACTGAAGTCCCACAACACATACCTGAAGGTCGGTTGCGCACATTGGTGTGACAATCTGACTGAGTGGTCGACGGAAGGATGTTGGAGCGTCGTCAACGGATCATTCGAGACGTGTCGATGCAATCTGACGGAACATCTCCAAGAATCCCGCTCTGTAGCTCGATACATGATATTCCTGTTCGCCGACAAACAGAACTTCCAACTGAAACAGGAGTTCAACGCCAAGGAGATCGTCTTCTTGGTAGGATCTGTTCTGTCTCTCTCCGGCTTCCTGTTGATCATCATCACTGCCTCTCTGTTCAGCAATTGGCGCGAGGAGATCGGCAACAAGATCCTCCTCCACTTGACCGCCTCGTCGTTGATCTACCTGTTGCTCACGATCTACCGGGAGACTCACTACATCTACTCCGTCGTCTCCGACAGAAGCAACGCGGCCTTCATCGCATTCACCGCTGTCGTGCATTACTCCCGTCTCTCTCACTACTGCTGGATGCTGGTTATGTCTGTCCTTCAGTTGAAGAAGTATCTCACAATGGTCGGAGCATCTGATATCCCTCACCTGTTGCTCAAAGTGTCTCTCCTGGCTTGGGGCTTGCCTCTCATCCCTCTCATCACCCTTCTCTCTTGGAATCAGACCGAACACTTCTTAACTCCCAACATCGTCACCCAGTTGGCTCTTAACTTCATCCCAGGAGCTCTCATCACCTTCCTGAACATTGTGGTCCTCTGCGTGATTGTGGCTAGGATTTGTGCCTGTTTCGGTTGGGGCGAGAAAGAGGACCTGCAGCGCCACGGGGTTTCTAATCGAGAACTGGCGATGAGACGTCTGAAAGCAACCGTCCTTCTGTTCTTTTTGTTCGGTATTCCGACGGCGTTTGAGATGTTCAACGACCTCGGCTATCACGTCGAGGTGCTGGAGTATTTGTATAAGATAACGGACCCGATGCAAGGGTTCGTCATGTTCCTCTTCTTCGTGGTGTTCGACGGCAAGACCTGGGGCTATTGGAGGAAGTGGATGGTGGGCATGCGCAGAACACGACCAAGTGGCGGGAATGACTTGCCCTTGAATGTCATCAAGAAACCCGCGAACACAGCGGCGACTCATGACAAGGCAAATAAGGAGCATAAAGTCTAGTTTCATGGATACGTTGAATCCTTTACCATTTTAATATTATTCCAATATTATTAGTTGTTGATGTTAGTACTTTAGTTTTGACAGACTGTTGCTTTGCTTAAATTTATTATCCATTATTAAATTGATGGGCTAGGATAATCATACTTTGTTCTTGGGCATGACGCCTGGAAACATGAATGGTTGAATCCTTTACTGTTTTATTATTATTCTTTGTAAATAATTTGTTATGGGTACTAGGATAATGATACAACATATGTAAGAATTTATTTGGCATGATGTCTTGTATCATCTATGATTAAATCCAGGGCCATTTTATTATTTGTTTTATTATCAATATAGTTATAGTAATTATTGTTTCTTATCATTCATTGTTCATATTCATATTAATTTTTGGATGTGCATGAAATATCTAATAAGTAATGGGCCTAGTAAATTTAACAATTTTTTTAAAATAGGTCGCTAGTGCTGTGTACCTTTTTTTGTAAGAAACATACAATGCCATGGCTTGCTACACCTAGATATAACACAATATTATAATTATAGCATAGCAAAAAAAATCTTCGGTAAATAATAAAGAGTACATATTAATATTATTATTAAAAATACATAAACCCTTATTAATTGTAGTAATTAATTGTACCTTTTGTAAATCCAGTCCAAATATGAGGTTTCAATTTTATGTTTTTAGATAGCTTTAATATGGTAGAGACTAAAGATAGTAAATCATTTTGAATTTGGTGAATAACTTTCGAAAAAGCACACGTTGATATTGTTTTCAATATTTTTCCTGATAGTACGTCCGTATATCTACAAGAAAAAAAGTGTTTTGTTCAAAGATAGGCACAAAAAATTAGAACTTCATTATAGCTTAAAAATGTTTCGATTTTACGTGGCTGCCATAAGACAACATAGGGAGAAAACTCACATTATTTCCGAAACTAGACAGGAGTGTTTAATTTTTTCAGGGATTGTGTATGGCATGATTATCAATAAGTACACACAAAAATTATGAAGATCTGAGACTAGTGATGGCCCATTGAAAATTTTCATTTGAAATTTTCAGAAAAATGAAAATTAACAGAAAATTTTCAATGACCATTGAAAAAATTGAATTTTTTTGAAAAAGTTTAAATCAATTATATTTGATTTAAAAAATGTATGGGCATACTTGGGATGCATACTGAACTCTATTATGATGCGTGTTGTTGTCTGAGTGGTAAATGTGCAAAATGATAATTAACACAGCATTCAAATTTCACGCCTATGTAGAAATTACAGTCTGGCCAAAATTACAATGAAGAAAAACTGAGATTTGGGCTTATATTTGGCTTTGATTTTGATTTTGATTTTACGCTTTTTTCAGATATATTATTAACAATTGTGTGCAATAAAGCAATAAAAAAAGTAATTTAAAATTTTTTCAACGCATTGAAAATTTTCATGAAAATTTAAAAAAAAATCAGAAAATTGCCATCACTATCTGAGACTATGCCTCGATAGATCCAGCCACCTTAAATCCAAAACATTACGACATACTTAAAAAATGATTTAAGCTCCAAAGTGAAAGAGCCTGAAAGGCTCTGAAGATGTCCGCTTCCTCATTATATAGAGAAGAGTCCACATCACGTGGTAATACCATTCATTTGCCAGGCATTTGCCCTGTATCAAGACTTAAAATAAATTTAGCTTATTTGCATAATTTAATGGCATTTCTTTTCAAGTACAACCCAAAGCTTTAGAAACTTCATTCAGTTCAACCCACGAAATTATAGAGTATATTTTTACGAGACAATCACACCGTTTTCAAAACATAATGTGGACATTTGAGGTCATAAATAGAGTTATCAAAGTGTTGAAAATCAAATGAAAATATTTCAGAACATCCCCCCGGACCCCCAATAATTTTCTAAACAGAGAAAGTATACAAAAAGTATTTCTGATTTTACTTATTTATACTACCTAGAGGCAAACTCTACCTAGTATAGATAGAACACAAATATTGTGTATTAAAATTACATTTGTGTTGCTTATTAATGGCGTATAACAGAATTAGATAATCAAGCAAGCTTCTGCTCTCAAAACTTATAGCGAATCCAATTGTATTTTTAGAGCTACATTTCAAACGAACGGATCACGATCAGACACATTTGCTCACAAAAGATTCATCCTGTTTGTTTGCAAAATGATTTCTATCAAGATCTGTCTCTTGGTTTCACTGTAACATCAATGTATAGTTTCCACTCGCTTTACTGATGGATAATCTGAGTGTGAAGCTGCGGTCAAGGCCATGCATTTCCAGTGCTCGCTCAGTTGAGTCCTAAATGAGATTCGCAAGGATTTCTCATCGAATAGAATCGAGAAGAAATCCACATCGAGATACATTTGTCACGTGATTGAAGTGCCATTTAATTTGCCACGTCGCTGGGGGGGGGGGGGGGGGGGTGGGGGGTGGGGTTCTCATGTATTAGATATACATCGAGCTGATTTGCATTATTTAATGAAAGTGTTCTTGAAATCGCATCACGTATCTGCTGAAGATTGCATCAGAATCTACAAGGTTCGTTCGATTCGTTACAGGTTACTTCTCGCAAGTGAGGTGATTGATCCAGATAATACGTTGTAATCTATTATTTTACTAAGATACATTTTTCAGTGATCTATTATCTTATCTAGATAAATAAAACGTTCATCTTTTATCTAGGATTTTAATTATCTAGATAACGAAAATCGGAAAAAGCATTGATTTTTTCCGTGTTCTGAACAAAACCATCGAGAATAACTTTCAAATATTTCTTTCAATCTACCCGCATTTATATTTGTCGACCCTTTAAAATATGCGCGAGTATAATTATAATTTCCCAATGAACAATTGGTTTCCTTTCAAAACGGAATATATTTTTCAGCCCTTCTCAACTCTTTAAACTAAATTATAGATAGTTTTCAAGTGACTTTATCTGACTTATCTTTATTTTATAAAGATCAATTTTTCAATATATATCTTGATAAATTGTTTGGTCGTTATCTTTATCTTCATCTAGATAACGTAGGTCAATAGGTCTGCTTTTCTCTGACATGCCGGGCGAGCGCTCTACACAACTACGAAATTTCGTCTATTTCAATAGACTTTTTCAGGTAAATCGAGGGAGTTTATACGTATTCAAATCGATTTAAAATAGGTATTTTTGATTCTTTGGACATTAGAAAAAGTATAGACGAAATATCGTAGCTATTTTAAGTTTGTTCACAAACATCAAGAATGCCTATTTAAAATATAGTTAATTGCAGATCACCTGTTCAGTGAATTACACTCTTTTCCTCAGTTAGAGTGAGGCATCACCATGGGAGCGCTCAAGCTAATGAGATTTAACTTCCAAGGGATCAACTAAAGTCGATTTATTCTTCAAGATGAGATTTAAATTCCACGAAAAAATCATCTACCGCTTTTCAAATTACGCTGTCTCACTCTCAAGCTCCCAATAGCCTAGGTTCTTTTATTTTGTAATTTCAAGTAGCAATATCTGCCTCAATACGTAATACAATACTCTCTAAGGAATAGATACTGATTTTGTATTCAAGAATGTGTGATTAAGTTCATTCACGATTAGAATAGCAAGCCGTAATGGCGGCGTGTACTACCGTAGTCAAGTGAACGTATACCTAAACATGTAAATATCAATATAATAATCAAAAAATGTGTATAATACGGCTGTAGATAAAATAAAATCAATTTTATTGAATTTTTATAATATTTCTACTATTAAAAATTGTGTATTTGACATAATTTATACAATTTCAATAATACAGAGAAGAAAGTCTTGCCATTGACAGGGCAGTGTTCAAGTGACTGACCAATGAACGACGTGATCGACTAAAACGTCAGTGATATTCTTATCGTGAACGAACTTTACTTTTGGGATGAGTGGCGCCAGATTCAAAGAAATCGATATTCTATTTCTGAAGTGTCAAATATTCCTTTGTAACAAAATAAATTCCACAGTTTTTTAAGTTATCGCATCTTTGTTTTTTTATACACTGTCATCACGAATATTTTAAAATCTATTTATTGCGTGCCATATGAAATCAAAAACTGTGTCGTGAAATACATAATGCTATAAAATAAATTCATTTCAAATGTGGCGTGATCACTCGATATAGCACATATTTATTTATTTTTGAAATAACCATTTCATAGAACTTTTTACAACAGTTCAACTATATTGAAGTATAAAATACTTAAAGGTACCTATTAACTATACTAGGAAAACGCTCTGTGTAACGCGTTGATGAGCGAGCACGGATACACGCAACACCTCGAACCGAAATTATGTCTATCGAATGTCATTAAAAGCCAACAATTCTTTAGTTTCGTCACAGACTTGTATAAAAATCTCCAAAATCTCCACAAATATTGGTGCCAATCCTTGCTAAGTTTTAAGTTGATCGATTAAACCTTTACGATTGAACGGTTCCTTGTTAATTTTCAAAAATCACAGGATCTCGTTCAAAAAATATACCTGGGACCACCCATATGATATGATATGTAGTGTGTGTACACAATATCAGATCAATCTGTTGAACGGTCATTATTAGTTTCATATCGCTTAAAACTTTCTGCTCTAACTACCTTGCCTTGAACTGAAGATTCGAAGTCACCGTGAATTTGACAGCCAACACGCAAAATTTCCCTAAAATGACAAAAACTTTTGAAAATAACGACAGATTAGAGTGAAAATTGGCAAAAATACCTTAAATGTTGGTACCAATGACCATGCAAAGTTTTTAGTTGGTCGGTCAATCGGTTCCAGTTTAAATTTCAAAAATCACAGGAAAAATGGTTTCAAATTTGAACCAATTGGAGGATTTGGCTGAATTTTTTTTTGATTGGGTACAATGTTGGTTGCAATGACTTCGCTAAATTTCAAATTGATCGAATGAACCAATCGAAAGATAATTTTTATAAAATTTGAACCAATCACAGGATCTCGTTCAGAAAAGATCCCAGGGATCGCATAGATTATGTTAGTATGTGTACAAAATTTCAGATCGATTGGTTGTGCGGTTTGACCTGGGCAGTGAACACAAAAAAAAAACAAAAAAACAAAAAAACAAAAAAAAACAAACACACAGAGAAAGTGCCATAAGTGTACCGTGGTGACGCTCGCTACGCTCGCTCAAAAATATCTTCAAAAAAGCAGAATCGCAGCAATTCTGCTTGCCATCAAGATGGCGCAGACAACAAGGAGATGACATCGCGTGCAAATTATGAATATAATTATATGATTCTGTACCTCGTTTAATGTTAAAAGTTGAGGTAAATCGATGCATTTTTGTAAAAAAAATAAAAACCTACAAATTATTGCCCAGGTAACTATTAAAATAAATATCGATAAGAAATCACAGAATCACAGGTAACTCTGAATTGTGCCATCAAGATGGCGGCAACAATGAAATGACGACACGTGCACAATTTCCATGAATTAGCAAAATACGTCAGACAACATAAATCGAATCAGCGCCTTCTTAACGTCAATTCTATACGTGAATATCTCATATGAACTCTAAAACACTAACCCCACTTAATATTCCATCGCCTCCTTCCACTTCTCCCCACCGCCGCTTCCCCCTGCGCCCACCGCCTTGCGAATGTTCTAATTAGAAGGCAGTGCGGCGATGTCACGGCATCATGGACGCGTCGCGATGAATGAGATCGAGGTGGCTGTGACTTTATTAATAAACTCATGAGTGAGGTGAATCAGGCATGGCTTATTGGATTCTACCCGGTATATGATGCGATATGATGGTATGGACAGGGGTGACTGGGGGCGGTTACAGGGGTGGGTGTGTTTAAGGGTGCCATCTCACACTTGACTTTTTTCAATTTTTTTATTTAGAATGCCAATAATTATTCTATTAATTCACTGTTAAAAAATTATGAGTTTTGTGGAAAAAAAATTAAAAAAAACATTGTTGGGAATTTTTAAAAATATAAAAAATTGTGTTTACTCAAAACGTAATCACGGTTGGTCTGGAGCACCCAATTTTATTTGTAAGGAGGTAGGTGGTGAATGATTTGGACTAGAAACAATGTTCTAAAAAATAATTAGGTACTATCAACAAATATTTATTTAGTTTTTTTAATTACCAAACAATATAAATTTATTTATTTTATTTTATGTATAAATAAAAATGTATGTATTTATTAATTAATTCATTTATTTATATTTTAATATAGATACATTTATTTCAACACCTCATAAAAAATACGTTGTCAATACAAATTTTGTGATTTTAGTTCTAATCATAGAGCATGTAATAATCTACCTAAAGAAACTAAAATCAAGTTGAAATCTGCTTTATACAAACAGAGATATCACATTTTGAAACTTAAAAATTGCTGGAAAAACTGTTCTGAGATACAAGCAGTCAAAGAAGTCAAAGGGATGGGGATTTTCGTCTCGCATGACTTATGTTACATTTTAAGTAAATACAAAATTTAAAAAAAAATCACAAAATTTGCTGTTTTCAAGTAGTATGTATCATGGTATCGTAAGGGGAAAACGACGAGTGGATACAGATCAAAGACGCAAAAATATGAATTTTCCACCATGTCAGCCATAAGCTTTTGCATACGCAATACCTCAGAGGTAGAAGGCCGGAAGTCCATTTGCCCGATTTTGCGTTGCACACTTTTGGAATACTCTATCAATTGCCATTTGACTGATGTCAACAAATGCAGTTATAATGAAGTATTCTCTTACACAATGACTCATGTCACATTACAAATATGATGGATGAAGACAGAATTACTGGTTTATGAGCTAACCTCAAGAATCATTGCAATGGACTTCAGCCCTTCTACTTCTACCTGTTACGAATAAACCAATAAACAATATAAAAAAAATATATCGAGTACCTAATCATCTCAAAAATTTCATGTAGAAACATTGACTGTCTGAAGAATGGAAATTTATAAATGAAAACAAAACATATTTAAAGTTAAGTTAGTGTCAGATATGAAGTTTCAATTCAAAACATTAATCCGGTTTTCAAGCGTTAGGTAATTTTTAATAAAATGTCTGACATTCTAAAACATTTTCTTCACAATCTCATGATATTTCAGGATAAATTGAAATTAATTTTCTTCTCTTCCAAGAAACTAACATGCAGTGCAATGTAACAAAAGTATGAAGGAGGTTTCTAGTTAGCAGTACAGCGATTCATTTGAAACTAGCACAAGAAAACTAACTATTACAAGTCAAACTATAAATTGGAATGTCAGTTTCTTAAATTAAATGCAATTTATTTTCACCTTCCTGCTTTACATATTTTTATAAAAACTTTACTAGTGTTTTTGCGTGACCCGTGTTTTAAACCTTCGCAAATGAAACTGTACTAAGTTGCCATTTTAATACATTTGCATGCTGATTACTTCAGATTTGCCATTAAATATTCAACTGTTGTATAAACATAACTAGGAAAACGCTCTTTGTAACGCGTTGGTAAGCGAGCCTTCGAATTCCATGCGAATTTGAAAGTTTCTGTTTTACAAATCTTGGAAGGAGCCGAAACGAAACGCATCAACAACGGAGCAGTTATAAACACCTAACATTTCTATCACGAAATTTGAAAAATATATCCAAGAACGCATAAAATCTAAAACACAGACGACACAGACTTTTAACGACAGATTACTCCGAAAATATACAAAAATACCTAAAAATGTTTGTCCAAATTAGAAGTTGGTGTGTCAAGCGTCCAGTTTGAATGTCAAAAACACGGGATCATGTTCAATAACTTATCACGAGACACATTGGTTTACAATACCTTGTGTGTGTGCAAAATTGCATGCCAAATTGTTGCACGGTTTGGCCTGGACACTGTTGATAAAAGCGAGCCTTGAAAATGCATGGACGACCACAGCTTCTCCCACTTTCTCAATTGTTTTGTTATTATTAACACGATTCTATCTAGTGGAGCGGTCGCTCCACGCCAGCCAAGTCGTACGGCGCGCACACTCTCATATAAAGGCTGGAGCAAACCCACTTTTACTGTAAGCATCAAAGTGGCATTATCGGCCTACTGGATCATAAAATTGGGAAATCTCACATTGTTGCGAAATATCTTAAGTTCGAGCTATGGCCCACCCCACCACATATACCAATTTTGGGAACATCACATTTACACTGATTTTATATCAAATAAAACACTAAAAATACTTTTATTATGTTTCAAATTCATAAACACATGTATTTTAGTTGAAATTTGCGTGAAATATCATTTGATACACTTTCTGACACTTCTTCGTTTGTTTACATCGGCCATTTTGGATATCGGCCTGTTGGATGTCAGTCCACGGAACCAAGCTGAACATGCAGTCAGCGACCAGTCATGTAGGAGGCAGTGAAATCGGACCACCGAGCGCCAATGAGTGGATGAGACGGTCGGCATACCCGCGAACACCCGGACAAAGATGTCTTATGAGGAATTTATCATTGACGATCGGAAGATTGCAAATACTACTCTTTCCGAAAACATCAGTTTTCGAGCGGCAATTTTAAAATTTGGAACGATCTTGATAAACTGACGTTTATCAACCAACATCAAATCAACAATACAAATTATTATCTCTTTTTTTCAAAACAACATTGAGTAAAGTCCTATTATCATATTATAGAAAACTTACTGAGTAACAGACAGGTAGGTAGTACTATATAGTCACCTACTTTTACTCATACACCTACTCATGTTTTAATTCAAACACAATTGATTTTAGAGAAAATTCAAACGCAATATTGAGAGCACCTATGAATTATCGAGACCCCGAACTACCGATTTCATAATAACAATAATAAAAATTTGAGTGACATACACCTATGAACTGTATTTGTGCAAATAAAGGATATATGTTTCTAGGAATGACGACGGATCAATGATGATTATGATGATTGGAAGATGACGAAGAATGTATGGATGGACGGTGGGAAGGAGGCGGCCGTGGCATATAAGTAAGAAACCTTCCCTTCATTTGTCTCTCGAAACAACGAAATAATTCAGTGCCTGACCAACATTCTGATCGTTATTAAAATCCTGAAATGCTCTTTCTAAATTTAATTAATAAATCACTTGGCCATCAAAACGCGTTGTGAAATAGGTTTTGACAATTGCCATGTGCACTCATGATTTTGTGATCATCTCCTGGACCGTGTTGACAGGTCATCATTGACATTAACCTTAATTTTAAAATTTTTGCAAGTAACAACTTTCAAACAATTATTTTCAAGTTTATATCTTTTATAGGTGCTGCAAGCGCGAGAAATATTGCTGCAATTTTTAGACACTTTTTTGGATGTGATTGAAGACGAAATGGGTTGAAGAAATGATTTGAAATTTTAATCATGGTTTAATCATGGACAAACTTAGGGTTATCCCCCGGTACATTTTGAATCTTTTGCTAGGTAAATTAGTAATAATTAGTTGATTTTTTGTGAAAAATAAGCTATGTTTTTTGTCTCAATGGGTGCCGCATGAAATTCAATTTTAGAAATTGTGTCAAGTAACTAAACCCAAGTTCATGCTTGAACAACACACTTGTAAAATTTGAGATCAATTGGTTACTAACGGGTTTGGTCTCCAATCGTATCGGAAAGTTCATAGTTTTGCGCGGTTTTGTTGAATGCGCCTAATAAACAATGCAATAAGCAAAAATTAAAAGGTGTTACTAATATACAGTCAGACTGATCATGTGAACATCCTGTAAAAGTGACACCCACTTATGAAACAATTTAATCTCTCAATTTGATCCAACGGCCGAGCGCTTCCAAATAGCTTGAAAAAAGTCGTCACGCTTTGATCAGACAATAATTCAAAGTCCGATAATTGAGCGAGCGAAGCGAGCGTCTCCTTTTGGCTCTTTTGGCACGGACCTCTGTTTTTGTGTGTGTGTGTGTGTGTGTGTGTGTGTTTTTTTTCTGTTACTGACGTTATACAAGTCACAGTTTTTCTTCGATCGAGCTGAAAATTTGCACACATGTACTGACCATTTCCGGGCGTTGCAGGCCCCTAATTTTTTTGAAATCCCCTGATTGGTTCAAATTTTAAAAAAATTATCTTTCGATTGGTTGGTTTGATCAATTTGAAATTTAGCAAAGTGACTGCAACCAACATTGTACCCAATCATAATAAATTTCAGCCAAATCCTCCCATTGGTTCAAATTTGAAACCATTTTTCCTGTGATTTTTGTAATTTAAACTAGAACCGATTGACCGACTAACTAAAAACTTTGCATGGTCATTGGTACCAACAAGGTATTTTTGCCAATTTTCAGTCAAATCTGTCGTTATTTTCAAAAGTTTTGGTCATTTTAGGGATCTTCATCCCTATCTTCAGTTCAAGGCAAGGTAGTTAGAGCAGAAAGTTTCAAACGAAATGATACTAATAATGACCGTTCAACAGATTGATCTGATATTGTGTACACTGTACACACTAATATCATATGATTTGAGTGGTCCCAGGTATATTTTTTTTTAAAGGGATCCTGTGATTTTTGAATATTAACAAGGAACAGTTCAATCATAAAGGTTGATACTAACATTTTAGGAATATTTAGAGATTTTTATTCAAGTCTGACGAAATTCAAGAATTATTGGCTTTTAATGATATTTTCGATAGACAGAATTTCGGTTCGAGGTGTTCTGCGTATCCGTGCTCGCTCATCAACGCGTTACCCAGAGCGTTTTCCTTGTATGTTGCATGCAAGAGAAATGTTCCCATGATCGTGTTCTTATAATAATTCCCAAAACATGTGTTAATGCAGTAGATCTTCCTCGCAGCGTGTGCTCTGACGTCATGAGCCAGTATAAACCAGGTAGACGTGTCTAGCGTGGTTCGCAGCGTGTGCTCTGACGTCATGAGCCAGTATAAACCAGGTAGACGTGTCTAGCGTGTTAACTGGCGTGTAATGCGGGCGGCCTACATACCTGTCAGCAGGGGCGAGGGTATTGAGACATAAATCACGGGGGATTGCTTATTAACAGGTCAGAGTTCATTAGCAAGTTCATAACACTGATTTACCATTCTTCATTGAGACGGGACGAAAACTGGTCCCAGCTGTCAGCTGTGGATTCAGATAAGATTCACATATTACAGATAATAAGCTTCGAAAGCTAGAATCTCAACAACATTTTGTAAAACTGTATGCAACTGTGTGATGTGATTGATTGTGCTGTGGAGGTATAACCCCCCCCCCCCCCCTCCTATAGGGTGGTCAGCGGGGAGATAAGCAGGCAATTAGCAGGATGCAAACCCGTGCTGAACGCCGCCATGTTTATATCCCGTCATCACGTGATGAGCGGAAGTCACTTCCCTGTTCCATATGCACGAGAGAGTAGTGGAACAGCCGTTATAACACAATCACATAGAGAGTAGTAGAATAGCAGTTATAACACAATGATATAGAGAGTAGGGATAGCAGGTATACCCAACGCATTTAGTTGTGATAAAACTTACCCCCTATCGCGACTACCAGTCGTACACAGAAGTAGTATAAGTTGCCTAAAATACAGATATTTGCAAGACTGGTTTTATCATTGGCTTTTATCACGACTTAAGGCGTTGGCTACGGGAGTGTTATGAGATAGCTGTTTTACGAGGGGAGGTCATTATATTCGCGGACTATAGTAAAGATGTGAGTTTCTAGGCAACAGAGTTCAAGTGTGACCTTTTTTATAGGAATGTATATACCAAATTTTAGCATAATTATGTCATTATTGTATAAGATATCGCCAAATAAGCTAGTCAACCTCGAAGAACATTTAAATGGTCAAATTGAGTGTCATCAAATTCATTTAAATAAGGAAAAACTCCTCAAACCATTTTGGAAGAGATTTTAGTGTTTACGGGGACTGTTGCATGGTTTTCCATAGAAAAATCTTTTCCAATATTGTTTGAGGTGATTTTCATTGATTTTGAAAAACTTTGAAAAGGTTCAATTCACTCAAATGTGTCAATTGAAATGTTCTTCGATATTGACTTACTAATTTGGCGATATATAATACAAAAAATGACACAATTATACTAAAATTTGGTATATACCTGTGCCTAAAAAATTATGTGCTCTAGAAACTTACATCTCTACTAGAACCCTTTGAGTCTGCGAATATAATGACCCCCCCCCCCCCCCCTATCAACATGGGAACATTTTAAGATGCTGTGTTCTTTGGAAAGAAAAACTATAATAATCACACACAAATTATTTCCTAGCTAAATTAAACAATAACTAACTTTCTTACGATTCAAGTTTGGGAATAAGTGAACAATTAATTTTTTGTCGATCTTGGCAAAAGAATCAACTTATCAACTTATCATACAACTTTGTTCGCAAACTCGAGGAAACTCTAAAAATAGAGAAATGTCAGATTTTCCATAAGTTTAGGCAAAATATTGTTCTCTTAAGATGGTAATAAGATGGTGATTACTAAGATCGACTAAACAATTAGCTATACAAATTAACTTTCCCATATTTCATAACTTCAATGGTTCAAAGTTATGACATATTTAGCCCCGGTATTACCAAAGTTTAATTTGCTGGACTAACAACTTTTACTGTTTCAATCATTTTGAATTAGTGATTGGCTGCAGCCGCCAATTTAGTCCAATATTTAGTTCATCCGGCTCAGATAAACTTTGGTAATACCGACCCTTAGGAAATATTATCTCCAGTGTTTCGAATGATCCATACAGAGTTAAAGTTCAATGTAAAGTTGATTTTCGTGATGCATTTAAACTGAGCACGCAATGAAGCAACTACCAGTGAATGAAACAAAGCAAAGTCTTGCAAGACGCCATGGTTTATCTCCATGGACTAGATTATTAGTATACAAGACACTTGTATATCCACATAAGATTATGTTGTACGATGTTATGGGGAAGAAATGACGGAGAATTGTCTAAGCTTCAGCATCTTCAAAATAAAAGTATGAGGATAATCAGGGCCGGATTTAGGGGTGTGCGACCTGTGCCCCCGCACAGGGCGCCAAGCTCGAGGGGGCGCCCGAAGGGCGCCGAGGGGGCGCCAAAATATAAAATATGTATTGCTATTATTGTTGTATGCATATTAACGCGATTGAAAAGCACTAGTAAATATAATACTAGAAAAGCACTTCCTTGTAAGCACTAGTTTTAATAACCAATGAAAGTTAAAACTTGAAGCTATATGGACACATACAAACTATTTTAGCTTACAATGTTGAATTCGTCAAATAGTAATCAAAAGATTTATAATCCTGCATTGAAATGTTTACATTTTATTATTGCCTATTGTAATCCAATCAGTATAATTATATGCTAAAAAGACGTCAAATGCGATGTAGAAGTCCAAAATTTTTCCGGGGCTATGCGCCCCGGACCCGCATTGTGCTGGGGGACCCTCCCCCCAGACCCCCCATTGTGATCGTGGGCAACTAGCGTCGAATTTCGTTTCTGAAGTTTGTTTGGGGGGGGGGGGGGGGGGGGGCGCCAATTGTTACCTTGGCACAGTTCACCAAACTGCCTAAAACCGGCCCTGAGGATAATATTAAGATGGAATAGATAGTAAGATAACGGATATGTTGGACACTTTACAGTTGTTGACTGTAAGGCAGAGAGTAGCTGTAAGTGTATTAGTGTTTATTTATAAAATGATTAATGGGCTTATGCCCTCATATTTAAATAATATGATTGAGTTTGTTGGTAATGGTCATCAGTACAGTACAAGAAACAGTTTCCTAAATATATTTGTTGAAAGAAGAAACAAAACAAGTAACCAAAATAGATTGTTTTATTCTGGTTTTAGGTTGTGCAATGAACTTCCGAAAAGTGTTAGAAATGAGAGTATAGTCAATTAGAATTGAATGCATTTAGTTTGTAAAAAAATGTTACTATAAAAAATATATCACTATCATGTAGCATTACATTTCCATATCACACCGCAGGAAGTCTCGTATCTTGAAATAGTAACACAGTTACGAACTCTGAGATAAAACTTTGCGGACAAACTTTTCAACTTCTCTCACATTCCATGCATAATATATTGACAAGTTGGATGCGCGGGACTGTTGCTTCACGTCGGGGGACATCAGTTCGATTCCCGCTGCGTCGTTCCAGATGTGCTCGTGGCTCCAAGGCGGGAGGCAAATGATGGGAGGGACACCGAATAATTGGCCACTGCCTCCTTCGCACTGTGCGTCCTTATACAGCTCGTCTGTTTCTTAATAAATTTTTCACATGCACGTGGTTTTGAAGACTAGAATGTCTTTTTAAGAAAAACATAAGTATTTTTCAATTTATTATGAAAAGATTTATTTTTTATATTTTATTGTTAAAATGTCAAAAGGGGAAAAAAGGAAATGACTACGTAATTTCTTACGTGTTCAAGTTAGGAATCAAAATACGTTGTATGATCTCTTCTACCCTCATTGATGACTTGTTTATTAGATTTCATCACTTTTCCGATGAAATGGTTATTTTCAATATCTATTCTTGGTTAGCCATTGGCCTTGTAGTAGAGCAGTAACAACGGAACGCGCGCTACTATTCAAAGTGTTTTATTAGTTTGCTTTTACACTAACAAAACGAGTATTTTACGACATACCTTCGTAATTAACACTTTGATGTCGTACCAGATCGTAATGTACTCCAGTGTATGGCTTTATTAATCTTCCAAGCTTAAAATAGTCTCGAATATCGGATTCTTTAAAATTCTACAAGTGAGACGACAAAATACAAAAAAAAACACTTTGAAGAACCGTGTGCATCCTTAAGGCTAAACCATCGCTGTGAATGACTATATTCATTACATGAGATAAATTAATTCAGAAAACGCATGTTTATAGTTTAAATCAGAGTTTTATAATGTACTATGTGGAGAATAATACGATATGAGATAATGAGGAATTTATAAACAAAGTTTTCGTTAAATACTTTTGTTAAGAATTCAGCAGTGGTTTTGACTACGTCAGTTGTCCCATGTTAAATGGCCATATATCACGATTTTCAAACATTTAAATGCCATTATCTCAGAAATTAAGTCGGTGACATGAGTATTTTAAGTTTTCAATGCATTCAGTATTAGTTGAAGAATCTATCAACAGTTTTCTGTTGAAATTGTTGCTGAGGATAAAAAATAAATTAGAATAATGTATGAAATTAATTCGTTCCCCCATAAGAGCCATGTAAAAATCTCAAACTTTAAAAACGTTTCACATAAAAGTTAGGTAGGTAAGGTATACATTTTTTGATCTTATATTGTAGATATTGCTATTTTGAACAAAATAAAATGGTTTGGAAAAAAAATTTGGTAAATGAGATATCGCTGGTTCATCCTTAAGAATGCAAAAAAGTGTTAAAGTGTCCAAAATCAAAATCAATCAATGTTCATAACAAACAGTTATGTTTTGATTTCAAAACCTCCTTCCCCAGTAATGGCTAGACTGTAATGGCTGCCCCGCTACTAGACTGTAATGGCTGCCCCGCTACTAGACTGTAATGGCTGCCCCGCTACCTACTCGCCTGAATCTGTATCGCTCAGCTTTTCTGGCTTTTACCTCTGGAAGTTGGTTTCTCCCTCTAGTCCCGGCTTCACACCCCGACATAACAATACATTCCCGGCCATGTGTCAGACCAATGCCGGCACGAATATATGTGGTCTAATTGTAAGCGATGAAACCGATCAGATAGACAATACAACTCATTGGATTCGACACATCGCGCATTATAATCGCGCATTATACACATCGCGCATTATACACATCACGCATTATGATCGCGCATTATACACATCGCGCATTATAATCGCGCATTATACACATCGCGCATTATAATCGCGCATTATACACATCGCGCATTATACACATCGCGCATTATAATCGCGCATTATACACATCGCGCATTATACACATCGCGCATTATACACATCGCGCATTATAATCGCGCATTATACACATCGCGCATTATAATCGCGCATTATACACATCGCGCATTATACACATCACGCCAAAAGTAGTTTTGGAGCGGTTTTAGAGGGAATTTCGAAATATAAATTGTCATATTTGGCAATCGGTTATGAATATCGAAAAAGCAAGAAAGACATGACATGTATTGAACCTTTATCTACATTTTCATCGCTTACTGTCATAACTTTGCTCCTACTATGTGGTCAGCATTGGTCGGGCACCAGTGGCGGTTTGTGCATGAGGCAAGGGAGGCTGTGCCTCCTCAAAATTTTAGAGGAAAAAGGGAAAGCATCGTATTACAAAACTTAGAATTATATATAAATGTGAGGTTTTATTACATTTAAAATATTGCCCGTTTATATAAGTATTTCACTTGGCAAATTGGTTTGATATAGAGCCCCAAATACACGTTGTACGCGGACTGCAAGGGAGGCACATCAGCGGACAGCCGCTCACAGCCTATGAATTCATCTAGGCGGGGAAGCCGGGGGAACACACACGCCAGCGAACAGCATGCAGGGTCACGTGACTTGAGTGGAGGCTGGCCTCTCGGCTGGATCACAGCGCACAGAGGATGGAAATCACTTGCGAGAAAATGTTCAAATTGTCCAATTGGCCTGAAAATTTGCACACATATTCAAAACTACTTTACACATCTTTTCTACATAATTTAGCAAAATTCATAAATCGGAAGTTACATTAAAAATTAGTAAATCAAAGCCATTATTAACAGATATTTGTCCACCTCATTTAAAATTCTTTAACTCCGAAAGTTATTAAAATAAAATTTTGACAAAATTACAGGTACTTGAAAACACATTTCGAAAGGCATCAATGCATATGAAATCGCACCAAATATTTTAGTTCAAATTATACGAATTTTTAAACATGCTATAATTCGTGCACGAATTCCACATTTTTTCTCTATTATTTTTGGTATAAAAATATGTGTGTGCCTCCCCACTTTTCGACCCCACAAACCGCCACTGTCGGGCACGAAAAAGCTCCGTTTCTTGATCTAGACCGTATTTTGTCGTCGCTCAAATGGAGCGTTTTCGTGCCCAACCAATGCTGACCACATAGTAGGAGCAAAGTTATGACAGTAAGCGATGAAAATGTAGATAAAGGTTCAATACATGCCATGTCTTTCTTGCTTTTTCGATATTCATAACCGTTTGCCAAATATAGCAATTTATATGTCGAAATTCCCTCTAAAACCGCTCTAAAACTACTTTTGGCGGGAAAATATATATGACCGGCCTTATACACATCTGCTGTAATGTCTTTACTGGGGCATCGGATGTGTGCTGTTTTATAGCATGAGTTGATACAATGGGGGGGGGGGGGGGGGAGGAAAAATAAAATGATCTATGGATTAGCTTCGGGCAGGAGGAAAAGAGGATGAAGGAAATGTGTTAAGGTTATAATAGGAAAATCTCATTTCTCAAATAAATTTTTAATTGTAAAATATTGTGTGATTAATGATTATAATTGTCCTGTACTTAAGGAGGGATTTCCGAAATTCACTTCGTCAGGAATCGTTCAAATTCGGCATATAAATATAGATTTGTATGTTCTGCATCATAATAATATGGAGAGAAAAAGTGGTCAGCGTGAACTAATTTTCGAGATATATCGCTTCAAAGTGTACAGATATTTCTCAGTTAGCATTGCGACCATTCGGAAATGTCGTAAGTAAAAGTAAGAATCATAATTCTTATGATCATTTCTAAGAAATCACTCTAAACATGAGATTGATAGATAAATGTTGGATTACCGCTGCCAGATTTGATTATTTTCTATCACTTTAGGTTACTATGCAACAATTTTTCAAACAATAATCCTTTATTGTAAAGCCCATACTGTACCATATCAGCTAGCAATTAAAAGAAGAGAAATAAGATGAGTTAAATATATTTCACGAATACTCTGATGTACATTATTAAATAATAATAATTTATTGTTGTCATTTGAAGAGGCCATGCCCTATCCATGATCGTGAAATCCCGCGAAACCACGAGCATGCTACCCATAGCTCGAACCCGGGTCCTCGACACTGTTACATAAGCGTGAACTGTTCGACCGACATGATGTGATATAAGCAGATGATTCTCACACCAGGCTTCAGTGTTCCAAGCATTGAATCATGTGAAACCACGAGCACGCTACCCACCGGCTCGAACCCGGGTCCTCGACACTGTTACATAAGCGTGGACTGTTCGACCGACATGTTGTGATATAAGCAGATGATTCTCACACCAGGCTTCAGTGTTCCAAGCATTGAATCATGTGAAACCACGAGCACGCTACCTATGAAGCTCGAACCCGGGTCCTCGACACTGTTACATAAGCGTGGACTGTTCGACCGACATGTTGTGATATAAGCAGATGATTCTCACACCAGGCTTCAGTGTTCCAAGCATTGAATCATGTGAAACCACGAGCACGCTACCTATGAAGCTCGAACCCGGGTCCTCGACACTGTTACATAAGCGTGGACTGTTCGACCGACATGATGTGATATAAGCAGATGATTCTCACACCAGGCTTCAGTGTTCCAAGCATTGAATCATGTGAAACCACGAGCACGCTACCTATGAAGCTCGAACCCGGGTCCTCGACACTGTTACATAAGCGTGGACTGTTCGACCGACATGATGTGATATAAGCAGATGATTCTCACACCAGGCTTCAGTGTTCCAAGCATTGAATCATGTGAAACCACGAGCACGCTACCCACCGGCTCGAACCCGGGTCCTCGACACTGTTACATAAGCGTGGACTGTTCGACCGACATGTTGTGATATAAGCAGATGATTCTCACACCAGGCTTCAGTGTTCCAAGCATTGAATCATGTGAAACCACGAGCACGCTACCTATGAAGCTCGAACCCGGGTCCTCGACACTGTTACATAAGCGTGGACTGTTCGACCGACATGATGTGATATAAGCAGATGATTCTCACACCAGGCTTCAGTGTTCCAAGCATTGAATCATGTGAAACCACGAGCACGCTACCTATGAAGCTCGAACCCGGGTCCTCGACACTGTTACATAAGCGTGGACTGTTCGACCGACATGTTGTGATATAAGCAGATGATTCTCACACCAGGCTTCAGTGTTCCAAGCATTGAATCATGTGAAACCACGAGCACGCTACCTATGAAGCTCGAACCCGGGTCCTCGACACTGTTACATAAGCGTGGACTGTTCGACCGACATGTTGTGATATAAGCAGATGATTCTCACACCAGGCTTCAGTGTTCCAAGCATTGAATCATGTGAAACCACGAGCACGCTACCTATGAAGCTCGAACCCGGGTCCTCGACACTGTTACATAAGCGTGGACTGTTCGACCGACATGTTGTGATATAAGCAGATGATTCTCACACCAGGCTTCAGTGTTCCAAGCATTGAATCATGTGAAACCACGAGCACGCTACCTATGAAGCTCGAACCCGGGTCCTCGACACTGTTACATAAGCGTGGACTGTTCGACCGACATGTTGTGATATAAGCAGATGATTCTCACACCAGGCTTCAGTGTTCCAAGGTCTCTCGAGCAACGCAGCTGACACAAGGTTAGTTATTATTAGCTCAGACAAGATAGCGTTCATACGCAAGCTTAGAGAACCACTTTATAGAAAAACGTGTTTATTATATCAAAAATTAGAGCCAAAATTGTTTTATAAGAGATCCATTTTTCAAGTCCCGGGTGTGTTCAGAAATACCAGTTAATTTAGTCAAGGAATTGATGATCAATTAAACTCAAATAACTAAATTATGCTCAAACTTTATTCAAAACGTACTTCATAATGTTATTTACTTAGGAGCAAGCGAGTAATTTAATAAATTCTAATCTCATTTGTGTGTACAATATGTTTCTATATGTTATGTTACTTCTCCTTGGGTACAGGGATCAATTTTTATCTTGATATAAAATAATTAAAAACACAGGGAGGGGAATTGAATCAGAGGGGGGTCCCCAACCACCCCCCCCCCCCCTTCCTACGCGCCTGCAGCTCACTCAGATTATCCAGCAGTGAAACCAATATACCGATCTTGCTAGAAATCAGTAGGAATACGAACAGGAAAAGCATTATTTGTGGAAAAAACCTGATTCGTTATTTCATTTCACCTGTAACGCCAAAAAAAACACACACAAAACAGATATTTGAGGCCTATTTTCATCAATAGTTCGATATTGTTTAGCCTAGACTCGCGCATCTATTTGACTCAATTGACGTTGCTAGACTTAGTTTCGAATTCAGACGAATTTTTTCTTGACTAAGATTTTGTTTCGCAGTTTCCCTCAGCTGAGAGGCAAATGATGAGAAGGTTCTCCACTAATAGGCCACGGCCCATTATAACAGATCCATATTTCTACCTATTCATCAATCATCTCCCTATCCAGAAAAATTCTGCTTTCAATTTAATCTAAGTCGAATGGAAAGGGGGCATAAACATGGGACAGCTTAATGGTTTTGTCCATCATATTCATGTAAAGCGTTGTGGATGTGGAAGGGGCATTGAAAGCGAGGGGGGAACTGTCTACTCCCCCCCCCCCCCCCCCCCCTCCTTCACATGCGAGTGTTTTGGCGGGAATCGGTTCACCCTTGACCGCTAATGACGAGTGAGTGAGGGGGGGGAAGGGGGGGAGGGGGCCAAATGTTCGTTACATGAGGAGGAAGTATGCAAGGCCAACTGATGAGGGGGGGGGGGGGGACCTGTCATTAATATTTACATCATTTCACGCACCGATCATCACCTGTCCATTTAGCACCACTTATTGCTAACAGCATTACGTTGTTTAATGTTCCTTTTAGGATTTTCAATCAACGAAATGGTTGCAATATTCAAAATAATTTATGTTTTAAATTTAATAAGTTGAATTGCATGCAGGAGGTCCAGGTTCGATACCAGGGTCCTTCACGACTGAGGTATTTGACAAGACTTTCCTCAGTCGAGACGCAAATGATGGGAAGGTTCTCACTCATAGGCCACGACCACTTCCTTACCACCAACCATGTACTTGCTTATACGAGCCTTCAGAACAGTTCAATGAATATAATTTCATATCTTGCCATATTTTTACTAATTTTCAGGCACTAATCGTCTGTAGGACATAATAAAACAAATAACAAATTCCAAACTATGCCATTATTTTCATTGAACTGTTCTGAAGACTCGTACAAAGTCTTATTTATTACATTGCTAAAAGATATTGAAGAGACAAATATTTATTTTACATTGTTTAATGTTAAAAAGTCCAAAATGGAAAAGTTCATAGAAGACGACAGATGCCATTAAGCACGCACCGGTTGATGTAGTTTGACTTGCTCCCCGCTAGATAGCGCCATGTCCGGCTACAAGTTGACGTACTTCCCCGGCAAGGCGCTGGCCGAGCCCATCCGACTTCTCTTCGCCTACGGAGGCCAGGAATACGAAGACATTAAGCACGCACTGGTTGATGTAGTTTGACTTGCTCCCCGCTAGATAGCGCCATGTCCGGCTACAAGTTGACGTACTTCCCCGGCAAGGCGCTGGCCGAGCCCATCCGACTTCTCTTCGCCTACGGAGGCCAGGAATACGAAGACATTAAGCACGCACTGGTTGATGTAGTTTGACTTGCTCCCCGCTAGATAGCGCCATGTCCGGCTACAAGTTGACGTACTTCCCCGGCAAGGCGCTGGCCGAGCCCATCCGACTTCTCTTCGCCTACGGAGGCCAGGAATACGAAGACATTAAGCACGCACTGGTTGATGTAGTTTGACTTGCTCCCCGCTAGATAGCGCCATGTCCGGCTACAAGTTGACGTACTTCCCCGGCAAGGCGCTGGCCGAGCCCATCCGACTTCTCTTCGCCTACGGAGGCCAGGAATACGAAGACATTAAGCACGCACTGGTTGATGTTGTTTGACTTGCTCCCTGCTAGATAGCGCCATGTCCGGCTACAAGTTGACGTACTTCCCCGGCAAGGCGCTGGCCGAGCCCATCCGACTTCTCTTCGCCTACGGAGGCCAGGAATACGAAGACATTAAGCACGCACTGGTTGATGTAGTTTGACTTGCTCCCCGCTAGATAGCGCCATGTCCGGCTACAAGTTGACGTACTTCCCCGGCAAGGCGCTGGCCGAGCCCATCCGCCTGCTCTTCGTCTACGGAGGCCAGGAATACGAAGACATTAAGCACGCACTGGTTGATGTAGTTTGACTTGCTCCCCGCTAGATAGCGCCATGTCCGGCTACAAGTTGACGTACTTCCCCGGCAAGGCGCTGGCCAAGCCCATCCGACTTCTCTTCGCCTACGGAGGCCAGGAATACGAAGACATTAAGCACGCACTGGTTGATGTTGTTTGACTTGCTCCCCGCTAGATAGCGCCATGTCCGGCTACAAGTTGACGTACTTCCCCGGCAAGGCGCTGGCCGAGCCCATCCGACTTCTCTTCGCCTACGGAGGCCAGGAATACGAAGACTTCCGGTTCCAAGGAGAGGACTGGCCGCAACACAAGCCGAGTGAGTTCATTGTATTTGTATTTGTATTCCTCCTGTATGTGTATCACAACAGTACCTAGCGTAGTCCTGACATAGTATTAAAAAAAATACGAGCTTAAGAGGAATGTTCTTCAAAGCGTTTTTTTAATTTGTCTTCACACTTACATAATTTTAAAAAATCAGATAGTAGCGACCCATTACAGCATAGACTAAATAATGCCACACACAGGAGTACTTTATGACATTACTGATGACCTCAAAATATTAAATACGAATATTTTACCTAAATATCGTTTTTAAAACTTTGAGGTCGTTCCAGAGGTACCTAAGTGAACTCCAGTATGTGGCATTATTTACTCTAAGTATATGCTGTAATGGGTCGCTACTATCTGATTTTTTAAAATTCAAAAAACCGCTTTGAAGAGCAGTGCTTTTTCTCGTTCCTTTGCCCCGGCCTTTGGATTCAACTAAAATACAAACATCCCCACTAAAAATCAAATAAAAATCAATTTCAAATGAAGGGTACCGGGGAAGAACGCTATAAGTCACATTCGGATGAAACTGAGATAAACGAGGTTTTATGTTGAAACTTGTATCTATCTTTCATACAGATCGATATTTCAATTGCGTTTTTCAACACTTTGTGGCCATATTTTCTACAAACTGAGGGTATATTCTGAAAGATCATAAAAATCACTACAAGATTATACATCATTTTAAAATTGGACTTATAGCGTTATTTCCCTGTACCCTTCATCTGTCATATTACTCCGACATGATCTGTATAGAATGGAATGTAAATGGAAACAATGATTGATGCAACTTCCTAATGAGTGAGGAAGTTGACACCTGCTCTGATATTACATGATGGATAGCAATGGGATGAGTGTGCAGGAAGTGTCAAGTGATTATGTATGCATGTTTAACAGCTGAATCATAGCAATGATGCAACACTCATTGCTGACCAGGAGGCCTATTCTGTAACTTTATATTCCAAATTCTGATGGAATTCGATTCCATGCAATGCTAATCTATATGGCCTTGAACCGAATTCCATGAGTATGGAAATGGGAAAAAGATCTAGAATAGGCTAAGAGAATAGGCTAAGTTAAGAGGGATGTAAGGTGGAAAGAGTTAAAATTAAGAGTCGACAGGACTCGGAGAAAATTTCGATTTCGATGTAAAAAAAATTCTAGAAATGCATGAAAATGCATTAGCTCTGGGTTCTACGCTACATTTGTGACATATAATCGTGTGTTGCATGTTGCATAATATACTTCTGTGAAGTAAGTTATTTTAAACTAGGAAAACGCTCAGTGTAACGCGTTGATGAGCGAGCACGGGTACGTGCAAATTCTGGAACCGGAAATGCGTACACAACGCACAGAAAACATATACAACCATATTGAATTGATTATGATCAGTGCTCGAAGTAGGAATTAAATAGTGGCGGTATGGTAACATAAGAATACCACGTGAGGGGGGGGGGGGGTACGATATTAGATGAGGGTCCAGATTCCAGAATTACACTGACAACCATTGTCATGTCATTAGTTAGATTAGTCTTTTACCTTGATGAAACAACTAAATTAAATAATGCATTTTACTTTATCTTGTAGTGGATGTTCATAGTTCATAGTTATGCTTGAAATATGCAGTCAAAAGATAACCATGAAATACGAGTAAATTAGAATATAAAATTACGTTAATGTCCAAGAATATCTGATTTTAAGTATTCCGTTTTTCTGAGAAGTAACAATATGAAATCAAATGTGTAAAGAAGAACCGGTATACCATACCGTCCCATACCGGCCCACTTCGAGCACTGATTATGATATCAACTTAAAAGTAGGTATATGCTTTTCATCGAAACTTTAAAATAGCATCTAAGCACCTGGTTCATAAAGCAAATCAGAATCAATTCAATTGGCACTGGAAAACATTCATTTCGATACTTCATTACTGACAGATATTAAAAATGTCAATAAGTTCAAACGTTCTTAACTGTTTGAGATGAAATTTTGTAAAATAAGAGACAATATTGGTCTTAATAATCATGCAAAATATGAGTTTGATCAGAATTATCGAAGACCGTTTTCATTTTTCAGCCTATCAGGAGATATTTATTTAATTTTTAACCAATGAATGGATTTCAAAAAAAAATATGGTGTGCAAACAGAGAAGGTTGGTTTTACATGTGTGCAAAATTTCAGCTCGATCAAAGAAAAACTCTGAGCTGTATAGCCAAAATATGATTTTGATCAGATTTATCGAAGACCAGTTTCATTTTTCAACCTACCATCAGGAGATGTTTATTTAAATTTTAGCCAATTGATAAATTTCAAAAAAATTTGGGGTCTGCAAACAGAAAAGTTTGTCTCTACATGTGTGCAAAATTTCAGCTCGATCGAGGAAAAACTCTAGACATGTACAGCCAAAATATGAGTTTGATCAGATTTGTCGAAGACCATTTTCACTTTTCAACCTATCAGGAGATGTTTATTTAAATTTTAACCAATCAGTAGATTTCAAAAAAATTAGGGTCTGCAACGCCCAGAGAATGTCCAAACACGTGTGCAAAATTTCAGCTCGATCGAAGAAAAACTCTGACCTGTATATCGTCAGTAACAGAAAAAAACAAAAACAAAAAAAAAAAAAAAAAAAAAAAAAAACAGAGGTCCGTGCCAAATAAGCCAAAAGGAGACGCTCGCTTCGCTCGCTCAATCAAATATTGAAAACCACAAAAAAGCATAAAAAGGCGGCCCCTACTTTTTTCTTAACGGCTTGACCGATTGTTATCAAAATTTAACAGCATAGAGATAAAGAGTAAATCTGTGTCTCTAGTGATCGAAAAAAATAATAAAAAATGTTTTTTCTCGTTTTGAGGAAGTGCTAACATGGGCAATATTTGAGTCTTTTTGGCGTCTCTGCCCCGAAATAACTAAACAAAAAATTTAACTTTGGGGCCACTAGAGACACAGATCTACTCTTTATCTATAACCTGTGAAAATTTGAAGACAATCGGTAAAGCCGTTTAGAAAAAAGTAGGGGCCGCCTTTTTGTGCTTCATAAGACATGGATTTCATCAAGTATCGTAGACTCTTAAGGTGGAGCAAGCGCGAGCGATTTTGCCGCATGTTGCAGGCAGTTTTTTGGATACGATTGGAGAATGGGTTGACGAAATGATTTGAAATTTTAATCATGATTAGATAAAAGACAAACTTAGGGTTTCACTTTGCAAATTTTTAATTTTTTGCTTTGTTAATGAAGTAATAATTACTTGATTTTTGGTGAAAAATTTACTATTTTCTTGTCTCAAGGGGGGCCGTATAAAAGTTTTAAAAATGTGCCAAGTCATAACCCTAAGTTTGTCTTTTATCTAATCATGATTAAAATTTGAGATCAATTTGTTAACGGGTTTGGTCTCCAATCGTATCGCAAATTTCATAGTTTTGAGCTGAGCGGTTTTGTTGAATAACGGCGCCTAAGGCACGCGAAGCAAAAATGAAAAAAGTGCTATTAATATGCAATCACTATTCAGACTGATCAAAGCCCTATCAAAGTTACAACAACTATTGAAACAATTTTTCTCTCTCAATTTGCTAAATCGGCCGAGCGCTTTGCACCACCCTAAACAACATTGAGCGCGGTTAGCAGTTGGATGGGTGACCATTCTACTCTGTCCTGCCAGTTGCTGCCGTTGGGCCAGAGAGACTGGGGTGTTTGGGGGTTAGTGTGACGACCTCCCTCCACCTCTTATCAGTCGCTCGACGGCGCGGGTTGTGGAGGCTCGTGCTGTGAATCAACCTCAAGAAAGGACACAGTTTCTAACCACCTTGTCTGTTGTAGAGATGCCGTTCGGCAAGGTGCCTGTATTGGAGATGGAAGGCAAGACGCTTCACCAGTCCATCGCCATCACGCGCTACTTGGCCAAGAAGTACCAGCTCACTGGCGCTGATGATTGGGAGGCGCTTCAGTGCGACATCATGGTGGACACCATCTCAGACTTCAGGCAGGGTGAGTGTGTCAGACTTCAGGATGAGTGTGTCATGTCATGTCATACTTCAGGCAGGGTGAGTGTGTCAGACTTCAGGATGAGTGTGTCATGTCATGTCAGACTTCAGGCAGGGTGAGTCATCTCAGACTTCAGGCAGGGTGAGTCATGTCAGACTTCAGGCAGGGTGAGTCATGTCCGACTTCAGGATGAGTGTGTCATGCCATGTCATACTTCAGGCAGGGTGAGTCATGTCAGACTTCAGGGTGAGCCATGTCATACTTCAGGCAGGGTGAGCGTGTCAGACATCAGGGTGAGTGTGTCATGTCAGATTTCAGGCAGGGTGAGTGTGTCAGACTTCAGGGTGAGTCATCTCAGACTTCTGCAGGGTGAATGTGTGATGTTACACACTTAAGGGTGAGTATTATCAGACTTCAGGGAGGGTGAATGTGTGACGTTAGACTTCAGGGTGAGTATAGTTAGACTTCAGGTATTTCTGCCAAATTAGTATGTCAAAATTGAGGGCTTGCGTAAGTTGTGATAATATTGTGTCGAATACTTGAAACAAAATCTTGAATTACACTGACAATGCTGTCAATCAAAACTCGATATCAATGCATTTAATATTATAACAAAACAATAATGGAAAAGAATTACATAAATTCTGAAATGTAGGGAGTGATGTATATGTTTTAATAGTTTTTGTAAAGATCACCATAAGTTTTGTAATCATAATATTTATAGATAAAGAGTTTGATCTCAAGGTAGTACCTAAATAATTGTACAATTTTTTCAAAAGCTTGTCCCTTTGGCATCATCACTGAAGTTGTACAGAAAATTTACTGATTCCTCTTTCTTACATTCTCAAACTCAACTGAGACATGCGACAAGATTTGAGAATTGTACCTCAATGTATTTGTATTTTCATTGAACGTTACATAAATACTCTTGTCCATAGGCGTGCGCACGGGGGGGGGGGGGGCACGCCCTAATGGCTCAGCCTCAACTAAAAATTATAAAATGTGGTTCTCATAGTGTCAAAATTTTGTTTTTAAAAGGGTTTAAACAAAAAAATCTCCCTGCGGGGCATACTGTAGTTGCTCAAATCGCTGGAATCAAGTACTAGGTTGATCAAAAACAATAATTTGGAAAACAATGCCTATAAAGTACCTTCCAAAAACACGATTTTTTCATGAATTTCTAGGTTTTTCCCCTAAAAATTTCTTTTTAATATGTTTTGGGGCATGCACCCCTCACCTTCTTGTAGTGAAAAGGTGTGTAAAATTTAAAAAAAAAGAATTTGTAAAGAAAATGCTCGTCAGAACGTCTCAAAATTGATTTCAAAGTGTCAAAAAACCAAAAAATTCCATGTGGGGCAAGGTGGGGGGCGCGCCCCCTACACCCCCTTAACCCGTGGCATTTTTTCCGTAGACTTCCCCCCCCCCCTGTCATTTATCCCTGCCGGCGTCCATGTTGGCCCCCCCTAATGATTTCTCCTGCGCACGCCTATGCTCTTATCTCTTCCATCGTAACAACAAATCGTAAACGACTTATTATTATGACAACAGGTAATCCGTTTACGACCACACGAATTCAAGATATCCTATTTTAGCCCGATATCACGAAACAAACATCGTAAACAAATAACACCATCTTACCCTGATCTTGCCTTATCACATTGGATGTTGACACAATGATTGATGTCAGAACGTAACAAATATTGCCAACTATTCCCGCTATTAGCCCCACATATGTAAACATTACCATTTCGAGAACACCCCATTCATTGTTCCTTCGCCTTCGCATTTCATGTGGACATACATTTATTGTTAAATAATATACGATTTTTATATTATTTTTCCGGATAATATCAAATCTCATATGTTCACCCCCCCCCCCCCCCCTTTCCCCTTCAAACTCATTCGAAATTAATTGCTGTCATTAATATTGTACCTCATCTCATACCTACAATTCCCTAAAATAATGCACATTAGTTTAATGTTTTTTTCAGTGAATGAATACAAACTAAATATTCTGTTTATTGTTTTATTTATTTAATTATTTATTTATTTATTTATTTATAAAATAAAATAAAATATAAAATAAAATAAAAATATCCTGTTCAAGTAGTCAGAAAGTATACAAAACCCATAATTTATAATTACTTTATGGCCGTGTTTTCAATGATCTGCTAAAATTTAAAACCAGAAGTTAAGTTTAAACGGTCATTTGGGGGGGGGGGGGGGGGGGGCGCCCCCCACCTTGCCGCCACGCAAGGCGTTTTTTTTACACTATTAAATTATTTATTTGTACTATTTTTGAAATTGTACGAAAACACCACAAAAAATTATGTTTTCCTGACATCGAGGGGGGGGGGGGGGGGGGGGGGTGGGGGTAAACGGCCCCCTTGCCCCCCCCCCCCCCCCCGTGGATGACCATGATCAGTGTAAAACAGCTAAGCTTGGAACATAAAACTAAATTTGAAGCGCAGAATTCACGGAGCTTTTTTTGTAGTATTGTAAAAATATCTACAGACTTCCCCCCCCCCCCCCCCCTGTCATTAATCCCTGCCGGCGTCCATGTTGGCCCCCCCTAATGATTTCTCCTGCGCACGCCTATGCTCTTATCTCTGCCATCGTAACAACAAATCGTAAACGACTTATTATTATGACAACAGGTAATCCGTTTACGACCCCACGAATTCAAGGTATCCTAATTAGCCCGATATCACGAAACAAACATCGTAAACAAATAACACCATCTTATCTTGCCTTATCACATTGGATGTTGACACAATGATTGATGTCAGAACGTAACAAATATTGCCAACTATTCCCGCTATTAGCCCCACACATGTAAACATCACCATTTCGAGAACACCCCATTCATTGTTTCTTTTGCATTCGCATTTCATGTGGACATACATTTATTGTTAAATAATAGGTATACGAATTATTTTTTGCGGATAATATCAAATCTCATATGTTCACCCCCTCCACCTCGCCCTACAACATATTCGAAATTAATTGATATCAATAATATTGTACTAACATACCTACATTTCCCTAAATAATGCACATTAGCCTAAGTTTTTTTTCAGTGAATAAGTACAAACTAAATATTGTGTTTATTGTTTTATTTATTTATTTATTTATTTATTTATTTATTTATTTATTTATTTATTTGTTTATTTATTTATTTATTTATTTATAAGGAACGTAAAATAAAAATATCCTGTTACAAATTGTCAGAAAGTATACAAAAACCATAATGTATAATCACTTTATGGCCGTGTTTTCAATGCTCTGCTAAAAGTTAAAACCAGTATAGTAGACAGCAGGCGATCTGTAGATTGGATTTTATTTTAAAACCGTTATTTTACGAACACCTGAGTTAGCTCAACTTGGAGTCAAGAATCATTTCCATTGTTAGAATCATCTCTATTATTAGTTCCAGACTCCAGGTTGAGAGAACTAAGGAGCTCATAAAATACTGTTTTTAAAAGTGAAATGAATCCACAGATCGCCTGTTTAAACGGTAATTAATTCAAGGAATGATATAGGTTGAAAATATATAATGACAATAGTCGTAATCAACAGTTCAAAAATTAGTAGAGTATTGAAACACTAGAACTTAGCCGACAATCAGTGACATGGGCGTGAACATTTCGTCCAGGGGGGGGGGGGGGGGGGGCAATGCAAGGAAACCAAATTTCCAAGGGGAAGTGGGATGTGGGCCCCCCACCTGGCCCCGCCAGGGCGTTTTTGTTTTTTTGACACTATGAAATCAATTTTGAGACGTTTTGAGTATTTTGTTGCAATATTCAATATATTTTATAATTTGACGCTTTGGGGAGGAGGGCATATGCGTACCTTGCCCCGCAGGCCATTTCTTGATTTTTTGACACTTTAAAAATTATTTATTTGTACTTATTTTAAAACTAGGTACGAAAACACCGCACAAAAATTATGTTTACCTGACATCGAGGGGGGGGGGGGGTAAGCCCCCCCCCTACCCCCGTGGACGCCCATGATCAGTGTAAACAGCTCAGCTTGGAACATAAAACTAAATTTGAAGCGCATGAATTCACGGAGCATTTTTTGTAGTATTGTAAAAATGTCTACAATGTTGTCTATAAAGTCGTCTGTCCACAGCAATGGCCAGCATGTCCTACGATCCGGACCCAGCATCCAAGGAGAAGAAGAAGGGCCCCTTGAAGACGGAGACCATCCCTTACTATCTGGCTAAGTTCGACGAGATCGTAGCAGCCAACGGCGGATACTTCGTCGGCGGCAAGGCAAGTAGATTCAGTTTAAAAGCTTACTGCAGCGCCATCTAACGGGAACATGGAGCACTTGGACAAGTCAACTGTTTTACCGACTCAACCGTACGCGCATGCGCGAAGAAGAACGCAACCACAACAAACAAATGGAATTTTAACCTAGCCTTTTCTGTCAGGATGTTGATTTTCTTCGATGATATTTGCTATTTGATAAAGAACATTCGATTGACAATGGATAAATCACTAGATATCTACTGGTTTTAGTTTGTATTTATAGTGATACAAGGTAGAAATCGTGAGCAAATTGCGAAATCAACAAACAAGTGAAATTTTAACCCAACCTTTTCTGTCATAGTGTTGCTTTTCTTTGTTGACAAAAAGTAAAAACACTCGATTGTCAGTGGTTATAGCACTAGATAACTACTAGTTTTAGTTTGTACTGATACAAGTTAGAAACCATAAGTAAATGCGCCATGTCTTGGTCTCCGTATTGCAAGGTCTACGATCCAATCAAAGTGGGCAGTATCGATGGAACCGACACAGAACCCCACGACCAAGGCATCGTTCGCGCTCTGAACTCAACCTACACACCCAACAAAGAAGTCAAAGGTAAACCGGAGTGCACCGTATTCGTCGCCAGACTCGACCGAAAGACAACCGAAGAGTCTCTAAAAGACGAATTCAGCGCCCACGGAAGAATCCATCGGATTAGATTAGTTCGAGACGTCGTGACCGGCGCATCGAAAGGCTACGCGTTCATCGAGTACGAGAAGCGAGGCGACGCGTGTGACGCCGTGTCGAGGGCGAACGGGAAAGTGATCGACGGACGCACGGTGCTTGTCGACTGGGAGTGTGAGAGGACGTTGCCGGGCTGGAGGCCGAGGAGACTGGGGGGAGGGTTCGGGGGGAAGAAGGAGTCGGGCCAGCTCAGGTTCGGGGGATGCGACAGGCCCTTCAGAAGGCCCATCGTGCCGGTGGTTCACGCGAGGGAGAGGAGGAAGTGAAGCGATGTTGAAGGTAAACGAGTAGGGAATCCGGACACCCGGAATTAGACAATATTGTCCGGATGCCGGAATTACTTCATTCCGAACAGCATTATGTCCGGAATTGTTGAAAATATGAAACTTACACTTTAATATTATTCAATACTCAGGAAATAAAAGTATTAAGACGGCTGGGTAGTGAGTTTGACCTTGAAGAGTTTTTTAATCGATTTTTATCAATATCTTTTTCCAGTGTAATTGTTAACAAAATAGGGCTATGGACGTGAATTCAGAACAGTTCAATGAAAATAATTCCATAGCTTGTAATGGTTTATTTGATTTACTTTGTCCTACAGGTGTTTAGAACCCGAAAATTTAGTAATTTTCGGGTTCTAAACACCTGTTGGACACAATAAAACTAATAGCTTGTTCCAAACTATGAAATTATTTTCATTGAACTGTTCTGAATTCACGTCCATAGCCCTATTTTGTTAACAATTACACTGGAAAAAGATATTGATAAAAATCGATTAAAAAACTCGTCAAGGCCACGCTCACTACCAAGCCCTCTTAAACCTTATTGGCAGTTGGCAACCTTATTGCCAACCTTGCACGCTTTTGGCGCCCCTACTATCAGACAAAAATCACGCTTCACACCTTGACATCAGGCGTGACAGAAAAATCATGTGTTTCCGGTAAAATATTGCTTATGTAGGTACCAAAAATGGAAAAATTAATGAGAAATAACTTTAAAATAGGTACTCTGTTTGTCCACATTCAGTTTTCAATCTTTGTTACTATTGCCCTAAGTCCTGGCAGATTTAAAGGGGTTGCTACATTGACTATAGGTACTACTTACGTAGCACTTATGAGCATCAATTTTTGGTATAAAATTGGCGAAAAATATCTTCCAAAATGTATAGAAATTGACCAAATTGATTATTGCCCACCTCACATTTCAACGATAATAACAAGCTTTGATTGTTATGGAACATGACCAGCAGTTATTCAAATTTGTTCACCAATCAATTTTTGTTGTGCCAAGTGTACCTACACTCTCGGATAATATTGGCCTGTTTCTTCTAGGATAAAAGCTCAAGTAATTTTTGGGGAGGTGAAGGTAGGTCTGCTTGTTTTTAACTAGGTATCAATTTACTCTAAAATTGATGCTTACATTACTTTTATTATTATATTACAATTTTTATTACAGTATTTGACTGTCGTTGTCAACTCAATGTTTGAATATTTTGTAAAATAAATACTCTAACTAGTAAATTGCATTGCAAGGAAAATCAATAGGTCATATTCGTCACTTAGTAGTTTTAATTCTTGCAAAACCATCTTATTTTACACCTTTTACTCATGTTGCTGTGTAAAATAAATTTGTAATAGCTACAAATATTAATAGTCACATTTCTAATTGTAATTTATGTTTTATTTCATAATAAAATATCTGGAAACATTCTGTGGAATTACAGTTTAAAACTCAATCTTGACAAATTACCTTTGCTAAAGTTTCCGGGTCTCCCCAGTGGTTAATTTGTAAAATAAAAAGTGGGCGGACGCTCGGCGATGTTTGCACACAAAAACAATATGGGGGTTGAGGGAAGGCCCCCCAACAAATACAATGCGGGTCCGGGGTGCAGAGCCCCGGGAACACTTTGAATTTCAGGACTAAATTTCGTGCCTTTCTACGCGATTTGTACACAATTTTAAGCCAATTACTTTTATGAAAAATAAGTGGGCAGACCGAGCCGGCATCCACCCTGAAAAAAGAGTGAGGGAAAGATGTCCGCCCCTCAAATTAACTACTGGGCCTCTCTCTTCTCTTGCTGACCGACTGACATTATGTTTCAGTTGACTTGGGCCGATCTGCATTGGATCGGAGTGGTCGACTATCTTGGATACATGATGGATCAACCCAGCGGGGTCGACTTCATGGCCGGGCACAAACACTTGCTCGAACACCACGCCAAGGTCACCGCCATTCCCAGCATCAAGGCCTGGATTGCCAAGCGACCGGTCACGCCTTACTGATCTGTCAAGCGACCAGTGATCTGTCATTCTTGTAATTTTCATGCGGGTTACATTTCAATAAAATCACCGCATATTCAACATTCTTGAATTTTATTTGATCCCGCATGCTTTTTATTCTTCCACCTACATTAGATGCAATAGCACAATGTTACAAACTTTCAAGTTCCGAACTCGAAATGCTTTCAAGTTTCTTTGCACGTGAGTTTTTGGATCGGTGCATCAGAAAGCCAGGAAACTGTGGAATTGGACAAATCCATGTGAATCGACCTTTACCTGAGGTCCGTGACCTCAGCACCCCCTTTTTGGAAATTTGGAATTCCGCCAACGGCATTCGTTTGTGCATCGTTTGTGCTCGTTTGTGCACTAAAAAATTTCGTTTGTGCCTAACTCGAACACATAAATATGGGCCAAGGACGAATGGGGTGCTGAGGTCACGCCAGCACCCCCACTTTGGAAATTTGGAATTCCGCCAACGGCATTCGTTTGTGCTTCGTTTGTGCTCGTTTGTGCACTACAAAGTTTCGTTTGTGCCTAACCCCTTCAACCCCTAATGAGCAAATCAAAATTTTGTAAAACGTGACCTCAGCACCCCCTTTTTGGAAATTTGGAATTCCGCCAACGGCATTCGTTTATTCTTCGTTTGTGCTCGTTTGTGCACTAAAAAGTTTCGTTTGTGCCTAACCCCTTCAACCCCTAATTCGCAAATCAAAATCTTGTAAAACGTGACCTCAGCACCCCCACTTTAGAAATTTGGAATTCCGCCAACGGCATTCGTTTGTGCTTCGTTTGTGCTCGTTTGTGCATTAAAACATGTCGTTTGTGCCTAACCCCTTCAACCCCTAATTCGCAAATCAAAATTTTGTAAAATGTGACTTCAGCACCCCCTATTGGAAAATTGGAATTCCGCCAACGGCATTCGTTTGTGCTTCGTTTGTGCACGTTTGTGCACTACAAAGTTTCGTTTGTGCCTAACCCCTTCACCCCTAATTATTAAATTCAAGTTTTGGAAAAAAGTGATCTCAGCATCCGACTAAGGAACTTTGAAATTTCAATAACGACATACGTTTGTACTTCGTTCGTGCTCGTTTGTGCACTAAAAAGTTTCGTTTGTGCCTAACCCCTTCAACCCTTAATTCGCAAATCAAAATCTTGTAAAACGTGACCTCAGCACCCCCACTTTAGAAATTTGGAATTCCGCCAACGGCATTCGTTTGTGCTTCGTTTGTGCTCGTTTGTGCACTAAAACATGTCGTTTGTGCCTAACCCCTTCAACCCCTAATTCGCAAATCAAAATTTTGTAAAATGTGACCTCAGCACCCCCTTTTTGGAAAATTGGAATTCCGCCAACGGCATTCGTTTGTTCTTCGTTTGTGCACGTTTGTGCACTACAAAGTTTCGTTTGTGCCTAACCCCTTCACCCCTAATTATTAAATTCAAGTTTTGAAAAAATGTGATCTCAGCATCCGACTAAGGAAATTTTAAATTTCAATAACGACATACGTTTGTACTTCGTTCGTGCTCGTTTGTGCACTAAAAAGTTTCGTTTGTGCCTAACCCCTTCAAAACCTAATTCGCAAATCAAAATCTTGTAAAACGTGACATCAGCAACCCCACTTTAGAAATTTGGAATTCCACCAACGGCATTCGTTTGTGCTTCGTTTGTGCTCGTTTGTGCACTAAAAAATTTCGTTTGTGCCTAACTCGAACACATAAATATGGGCCAAGGACGAATGGGGTGCTGAGGTCACGCCAGCACCCCCACTTTGGAAATTTGGAATTCCGCCAACGGCATTCGTTTGTGCATCGTTTGTGCTCGTTTGTGCACTAAAAAGTTTCGTTTGTGCCTAACCCCTTCAACCCCTAATTCGCAAATCAAAATCTTGTAAAACGTGACCTCAGCACCCCCACTTTAGAAATTTGGAATTCCGCCAACGGCTTTCGTTTGTTCTTCGTTTGTGCTCGTTTGTGCACTAAAAAGTTTCGATTGTGCCTAACCCCTTCAACCTTTAATTCGCAAATAATTTTTTTGTAAAACGTGACCTCAGCACTCCCTTTTTAGAAATTTTGAATTCCGCCAACGGTATTCGTTTGTGCTTCGTTTGTGCTCGTTTGTGCACCAAAAAGTTTCGTTTGTGCCTAACCCCTTCAACCCCTAATTCGCAAATCAAAATCTTGTAAAACGTGACCTCAGCACCCCCACTTTAGAAATTTGGAATTCCGCCAACGGCATTCGTTTGTGCTTCGTTTGTGCTCGTTTGTGCACTAAACAGTTTCGTTTGTGCCTAATCCCTTCAACCCCTAATTTTTAAATTCAATTTTTTGGAAAACGTGATCTCAACATCACACTAAGGAAATTTGAATATTCAACAACGGCAATTATTTGTGCTTCGTTTGTGCTCGTTTGTGCACTAAAAAAATGATTCATAATCTATTCTCTTTCACTAGAATTCAAGTATTTTCCCCCACCAATGGACTGCCACCTTGACGCGGTGGTGGGGCTTAAGGGGCCGCCTCACATAACGAGTGTTGGTCCCAACGAAGTGCAGTCCAGGGTCGACCTAGTCTTACCCATGCCCTCCCAAATTCGCGGGCCCCTCGGGCCGGCCTCCCCTCTCGAGATGGTGATCCCCCTGAAATCGGGTCCCACCGGCCCGAAGTCTCCCCCCCTCCCCCCCCCCCCCCCCTCGGTCTGTCCCCATTCCGGCTTGGCCTTCCCACCAGTGAGGGACTCCCCCGGATCGGGCCCGTTAGGTCGACCCTCCCTATGTCCTCCAATTATGTTCAATAAAGTTAAATAAAAAATGAATGTGCGCAATATAACCTCGTCGTTGACGCGCCGTTAAACCAAACTAATCAATTAATTAATCAAGTATTTTCCTGCGGGGCTATTTGGGATTTTGTCAAATAACGAAATTTTCATTTTGTCTCTTGTTTCCCCAAGAATATTGCATACACAAATTTTTAATTTCCTTAAAAAAAAAGATTGCATAAAAGCGTCGAATTTAATAATTTTTTTATCAAGACATAAAAAATGCCCTGCGGGGCATTGGGGATTCTATAAAAACATTTTTTCTTAAGTTTCCACAGAATATTGCATATCTCACATTTTATATTTCTGTGAAAAGAATGATAAAAAAGCTTAAAATTCGATTATTTTTTTTTTATCAAAAATTCAAAAAAGGCTCTGCTGGGCTAACTGGGTGTGAGTCCCCCAGTTCCCTTGTAGCAGCGAACTACCTTTTCCTGACATCGATCGATCCTCTATAATTTTGACCCCCCCTTTCAAAATAAAGTTCCTACGCGCCTGATGTTGCGCGTATCTGTGCTTGCTCATCAACGCGTAACACTGAGCGTTTTCGTAGTTAGTAGACATTCAAGTGTGTGGCAGATAAAACCAAGAACACAACCCCGCCCAAACACAAACGGGACAAAATCTTGATAGAGACCTGATCTCAGTTTAATCAGTAAATTTTTGAACAAATATTATGCCATTCATGTTTCTGTCGACAAAACGCCGTAACGTTGTGGTTTTTCCATGCTCACTCGTAGTCGTATGGATTTCTACCAATTTTGTACCCCGTCAAGCTATGGTCAAGCTTTATAATTTATGCTCACACGACTGCTATGAATATGCTTTGCGTGATATTTTCATCTCACACAATCTTATAGTCTACACAAAGCTGATTTTGCAAATCTTGTCTTACAGCACAAACGAAGCACAAACGAATGCCGTTGGCGGAATTCCAAATTTCCAAAGTGGGGATGCTGATGTCACGTTTTACAAGATTTTGATTTGCGAATTAGGGGTTGATATGGTGAGGCACAAACGACATGTTTTAGTGCACAAACGAGCACAAACGAAGCACAAACGAATGCCGTTGGCGGAATTCCAAATTTCCAAAGTTGGTGTGCTGATGTCACGTTTTACAAGATTTTGATTTGCGAATTAGGGGTTGAAGGGGTTAGGCACAAACAAAATGTTTAAGTGCACAAACAGGCACAAACGAAGCACAAACGAATGCCGTTGGCGGAATTCCAAATTTTCAAAGTGGGGGTGCTGAGGTCACGTTTTACAAAATTTTGATTTGCTCATTAGGGGTTGAAGGGGTTAGGCACAAACGAAACTTTTTAGTGCACAAACGAGCACAAACGAATGCCGTTGGCGGAATTCCAAATTTCCTTAAAGGGGGTGCTGAGGTCACGTTTTACAATATTTTGATTTGCTCATTAGGGGTGGAAGGGGTTAGGCACAAACGAAACTTTTTAGTGCACAAACGAGCACAAACGAAGCACAAACGAATGCCGTTGGCGGAATTCCAATTTTCTAAAGTGGGGGTGCTGAGTTCACGTTTTACAAGATTTTGATTTGCGAATTAGGGGTTGAAGGGGTTAGGCACAAACGAAACTTTTTAGTGCACAAACGAGCACAAACGATGCACAAACGAATGCCGTTGGCGGAATTCCAAATTTCCAAAAAGGGGGTGCTGAGGTCACGTTTTACAAAATTTTGATTTGCTCATTAGGGGTGGAAGGGGTTAGGCACAAACGAAACTTTTTAGTGCACAAACGAGCACAAACGAAACACAAACGAATGCCGTTGGCGGAATTCCAAATTTCCAAAAAGGGGGTGCTGAGGTCACGTTTTACAAAATTTTGATTTGCTCATTAGGGGTTGAAGGGGTTAGGCACAAACGAAACTTTTTAGTGCACAAACGAGCACAAACGAAGCACAAACGAATGCCGTTGGCGGAATTCCAAATTTCCAAAGTGGGGGTGCTGAGGTCACGTTTTACAAAATTTTGATTTGCTCATTAGGGGTTGAAGGGGTTAGGCACAAACGAAACTTTTTAGTGCACAAACGAGCACAAACGAAGCACAAACGAATGCCGTTGGCGGAATTCCAAATTTCCAAAGTGGGGGTGCTGGCGTGACCTCAGCACCCCATTCGTCCTTGGCCCATATTTATGTGTTCGAGTTAGGCACAAACGAAATTTTTTAGTGCACAAACGAGCACAAACGAAGCACAAACGAATGCCGTTGGCGGAATTCCAAATTTCCAAAAAGGGGGTGCTGAGGTCACGGACCTCTTTACCTGAAATAAAGGGCTAGATGTATCTTTCCTGCCTGATTTTTTCGTAGTTTCGCTCAATTTGGAGGAAACATAAGAAAGTCACCTACTAATAGGCCACAGCCGCCTCCACACCAAACGTCCTTATATTCTTCGACATCATAATAATTCAAATCCTATTTGCAGAACAGTGTGATTATTAAACACCACTAATCAACATACTACCTAGAAACAAAATAGGAACTACTCATGTAGGAGTCAATGACAAAAGTATGAAATTTATCAAATGTTCATAATAATTATGGTCTAAAGGGGAAAAAATACATGCGACATTCAGTGTATTTCATTCAACTTTGTTTATTTATTGAGCGAGCGTCTCCTTTTGGCTCTTTTGGCACGGACCTCAGTTTTTTTTTTTTTGTTTTTTTTTATTTTTTTTTCTGTTACCTGATGATATAAAGATCAGAGTTTTTCTTCGATCAAGCTAAAATTTTGCATACATGTGGGGACAACCTTTTCTGTTTGCAGACCCCAAAATTTTTTGAAATCCATTAATGGGCTAAAATTTAAATAAACATCTTTTGATGGTAGGTTGAAAAATGACAATGGTCTTCGATAAAACTGATCAAACTCATATTTTGGCTATACAGGTCAGTTTTTCTTCGATCGAGCTGAAATTTTGCACACATGTAAAACCAACCTTCTCTGTTTGCAGGCCCTAATTATATTTGAAATCCATTCATTGGTTAAATTTTAAATAAATATCTCCTGATAGGCTGAAAAATGAAAACGGTCTTCGATAATTCTGATCAAACTCATATTTTGCATGATCATTAAGACCAACATTGTCTCTTATTTTACAAAATTTCATCCCAATCAGTTAAGAACGTATAAACTTATTGACATTTTTCAAATCTGTCAGATATGAAGTATCGAAATGAATGTTTTCCAGTGCCACTTAAATTGAATCTGATTTGCTATATTTACCAGGGAGCTTAGATGCTATTTTCAAGTTTCAATGAAAAGCATTATGTTGTGTTGATTGAGTGATCATATTTCAATTCAATATGGATGTATATGTTTTCTGTGCGTTGTGTACGCATTTCCGGTTCGAGAATTTGCACGTCCCTGTGCTCGCTCACCAACGCGTTACATTGAGCGTTTTCCTAGTTTTATAAAATGTGATGAATATGGAAAATCCTAGGAATGAAGAGAAAATGCAGCAGAATGACAACTTTCATGGCAAGCAAGATTGATGGTGTGTGGTAGATCTCAAAAGACTGAGTAAAAAAACTAAAGTTAATACAATGATTGAAAAGAAACTATGGTTAAACATACAATTAACTTCACCTCTAGTCTACACTGTAATTATGCTATTTATACCGATAATATATTCCAAGATTGCGTTTGTTTAAGTTTCTCTAACCGGGTAAGACCTACGGAGGTTAGGTCCGGCCGGCGTGACATTGACAGCTCACAGCTGTTCCACCGCGTAGAGAACAGCTATCTTCACACTATTAAATTATAGGTGGGATCAGATGGGCTTGAGACGTGAAACAGGCTCCAATGCTAAATATGGCCAGGTCTATAGAGTGGATTGGCTGCGGCTACCAGCCGTTCGCAGCGCTCTCTAAGCACCATGGTTGATGTTAGAAAATCGAACTAATCTGAATTTTAGCGGGTTAATTCAAAATCAAATGTATAAATTAGAACTTAAACAACTTGGATAACGATCAGATGAAATTAAAAGGGTTGATATCAGTGTAAAAATGTGTTTAGTTTATTAATTGTAATAATTAACATGTAATACAAGCATTTTCACTTACTTATTATTCACCAAACAGCAAATAACCTAAAAGATGGCATTTGACAGCTCGCGCCATTGACTATCACTCAAGAAATAAAATGATTGCCTAGATTAGTTCCGGGATCGCCACCAGCGAACTTAGCGCTGCGATCGGCTAGGGTGAGGACTGACCAATGGTCGATTTTATAGCATTTTTTTCTGCGTATTCCACCCGTAGTCCGTATTCACGGGAGCCAATGGTAGATCATTGAAGTGTTCACACCGTAAGCTTAATAGTGTGAAGATAGCTGTTCTCTACGCGGTGGCTGTTCCTTGATTCCAAAGCACTTTGCACGGATATTTTGTCTTTCAAAATATTTCACACGCATTCCTTGGCGCACAGCACGCTCTTTGAAAAGCACCACCTTGCACCACCTTTGACCTTGCTAACTGCAGCGACGCCGAAAGTTGATTGATTGATTGGCGATTTGTTTGAGACTACACAGCTTACAGTATTACAAGGTGAGTAATAACATCCCGTTCAATACAGTTTCCATCACGGTTGACCTCAATCAACTACAGTTCAAATAATAATGTCATATCAACCAAAAAGTCAACTGCAGTTGACCCTGAATATTATGCAACTCGTTGTCGTTTGTTGACACAGCTGATCGATCATGGCAGCTCTCACAAGAATCACGTTCCACTTCTTTGTTTTCACGGAATTAATCATGCCGTTTATACTCATCACTGACAAATTAAACACTACAATTAACAAATTAACAAGTACGTAATAACGGCGAGCAATAATGATAATTATGAACATGCTAGTGACAGATTGCAAAACCAGCCGCACTCTTGGGCTCAGAGGTCCCGGTTTCGATTCCCCAAGCCGGCATTCCTGTCAAGTTTTATCAATGGTTTTATCGTGGTTTCTTTCAGTGGAAAGTGCTGGAAAGGTTCCCTTCCATACTACTAGGCAGGTTCCGCATCCATCCTACCATCCTGCACTTCAAAATTCATCATCAAAATCCTTATCTACATAATTTAATTCATACGTCGCCATTAGCAGGTTAGTTACATAACAATAACATTGCACACTTCAGAATTATTATTAAAATTATAAAATACCTATGGTGTTCAAGTGTTCAAGTGTTCGAAACAGTTGTTTCGAATCGAATCTATGAATAGATTTTAAACTCCAAGATGCAGTGGAAATTCGGACAAAAAATGTATTTCTTTAATTTGCCATTTTTAATTTTTTAGCATTGCTTGTCCGAAGTTTTGGAAATTGTTGTGTCACTTGATGGCTAATTGTAACTAACGCTATTACACAAGTGGTTTACAGCCTCATGCTCAAAAGAATTTCCAGATTTATCGACGCAAGTGACCATAGAGACCTGGATTCGGTCCATAAGATTATTAGCTCACGGTCTTGTGGTGTTGAGGACTGACATCCGCAAATATCTACTTGCGGACGCAACTTCTTTTGAGCATGTTAGTAATTTCATGTTTGCCAGGTAGGACACAGGGTTGTATGACGGAAATTTTCCGAACTTTTTTTTCAAAATTTTTCCAAGAAATGTTATTTTGAGTACCTACAGTTTGTTCAAATCTTCTGTACAATGATTATGGTGGTGAAGATGGCAACGAAAATGATGTACTACGCTAGCACCAACACAACAAAATGAAAATCAGCTAGAACTAGGGGGCACATTTAAGTTAGCGGATTTTATTTGGAGAGTTTAGGTTGGCAAAGTGTGAATTCAGATGGAAGGTCTGGATGGTGCTGCTTATTTACACCCTAACGGCGTTGTAAGCGTAAATTGAACAGCCTATATTTATACAAACTTAAAATATTCCTCACAAAATAAGCATGGTGATTAATTTAAAATGGTGATTTAGTGTGGACAACATTAGGTACAGAGGTAACATTTATTTGGGTTTCTCACATCACGCTGAAAACATGGGACCTACCAACCTAACTGCTGAATGGTTACATGACATGTTTTGAGGAAAAATTTAGGTGCCTCTATTACTTTTTATAGTACAGTAGTACCTACTTCTTGCATACAAATTGTCGAATGTACCTACTACCTAGAAGAGGCCTCAATGCCTGTTACTTACTGCACATTGAATATCCCAAAAAATTCCGAATCTTATTTTACCGGATATTTTGTAGCTATTCTCAAAATACAAAATCGAGAACAATGACTTTAGGGCTATTTCATCTGCAAATATTAGCTTGCGATGTTGTTTGGCTTCTAGATAGCACGATGTCCGGCTACAAGTTGACGTACTTCCCCGGCAAGGCTCTGGGCGAGCCCATCCGACTGCTCTTCGCCTACGGAGGTCAGGAATACGAGGACTTCCGCTTCAAGGAAGACGATTGGCCGCAATACAAGCCGAGTAAGTTCACTTCATGCACGCGACATAAAAAAAGGGATTCATTCATTGTCTTTTAAGCTTGATTTATTATTCAGTCAAATTCAGCTGAAGACTTGAACCATGAACCACAATGTCCACAATTTACTTACTGTCCTACCTACAGTTTAAAATACTCTTTATCATCTTCGGTTTTATCTTATTCAATTATATTTTCTACTAAACATGCTTCTATAATTTTGAGATCATGGCTTGAATTTTGATCAAAAGCCAATTAAGGTCAGGTCTTTGAAGGTACCGCTAGCGGCTAGCCAAAATTCTGGATAGGTAGAGCTTGGCATAATTGATGACATACAATAACCATTGACTCCCGCTCTATAAGATTCGTTAGGCACTAAATTCTTTCGTCCCTGTTGAAGGGCACACTTCTTCACCAGATTCTGGCTACCTAAATAAAGAATTCAAATTAATATGTTTGATGCTACATCATGTCTACATATTTAAAATACAACCCCATCAGAAGCATATTGTTGTACTGTGTCAGGTTTCCCTGCAATCTGTTCAAATGTAAGACGATCTCAGCCGGACGCGTGATAAATTTGACCTTGGTCTAGACACGTAAGAATAAGACAGTTTGTTGGCACACATCGACGAGAGACTTGCGAATCCCGAACAAAGAATGTTTGTCGATGTTCTAACCACCTTGTCTGTTGTAGAGATGCCGTTCGGCAAGGTGCCTGTATTGGAGATGGAAGGCAAGACGCTGCACCAGTCCATCGCCATCACGCGCTACTTGGCCAAGAAGTACCAGCTCACTGGCGCTGATGATTGGGAGGCGCTTCAGTGCGACATCATGGTGGACACCATCTCAGACTTCAGGCAGGGTGAGTGTCATACTTAGTGATGGCACCATTGAAAATTTTCAGAAAATTGAAAATTTTCAGAAAATTTTCAGAGACCTTTGAAAATTTGAAATTTTCTTAAAAATGCTTAAATTCAATTATATTTTATTAAATACATTTATTTGTAATTATGTGCCTAGTTGGGATGCATACTGATCTCTTGTATGATGTGTGATTGATGCGTGTTGTTGTCTGAGTGGTATAGGCTGTTCAATTTACGCTTACAACGCCGTTAGGGTGTAAATAAGCAGCACCATCCAGACCTTCCATCTGAATTCACACTTTGCCAACCTAAACTCTCCAAATAGAATCCGCTAACTTGAATGTGCCACCTAGTTCTAGCTGATTTTCATTTTGTTGTGTTGGTACTAGCGTAGTACATCATTTTCGTTGCCATCTTCACCACCATAATCATTGTACAGAAGATTTGAACAAACTGTAAATGTGCAAAATGATCATTAATACAGCATTCAAATTTCCCGCCTATGTAGAAATTACAGTCTGGCCAAAATTACAATGAAGAAAAACTGAGATTTGGGCTTATATTTGGCTTTCATTTTGATTTTGATTTTACGCTTTTTTCAGATATATTATTAACAATTGTGTGCAATAAAGCAATAAAAAAAGTAAATAAATAATAATCTTCTTCTAAAAAAAGTAATTTAAAAAATTTTCAACGCATTGAAAATTTTCATAAAAATTTTCATGAAAATTTTCAAAAAAAAAATTTTCAGAAAATTGCCATCACTAGTCATACTTCAGGGTGAGTGTGTCATCATACTTCAGGCAGGGTGAGCTCTTGGAAATTTCATTAATTCGATTTGAATTCGATTCATTTGCACCCAAGGACAATGCACCATAATTTATGTTGCAAAAGTCGTTTAATTTTAACACAGTACCATTTCTCACAACTCACAAGAGGTGACACCTCAAACGCGATGTTTAGCCGAAAAGAATATAAAATTATTGCAGAAAAGTGAAATATGTACCTCCTACGTACCTATTTTCTAATAAAGGGTAGAAAAGTTTTCATGAAGATTTTCAACATGATTGTTCTTGCAAATGAAGTTGGTTTACAGAATTATCCTTCGAAATATCAAGTGATTATGGACTTCATATTTGTCTCTGTACTGGGGAAACTATGTATAGATTCTTTCAGTATTACTACGTTCTGAAGACATTTCTACATCGGAAGCGCTCGCATTGTAAATGCATTCAGACTGAAAAATATTTTCTTTCGCAATTGCAATACCTGGACACAAACATTTATATTTTAAGTGTAGGCGGAATATTATCAAATCCCTCTGCCATTGTTTATTAAATTGCCCTCCCACCACCTAGAAATTCACTCAACTGTTTACCCAATTGTTTCCCCAAGCAAATGTATTGTTTCTCAGAGATTACGTACAATTAAATCGAGTGTTTTGTTGTGCCCACAGCTCTGGCCAGCATGTCCTACGATGAGAACGAAGCTTCCAAGGAGAAGAAGAAAGGCCCCTTGAAGGCGGAAACCATCCCATTCTATCTGGGCAAGTTCGACGAGATCATCGCTGCCAACGGCGGATACTTCGTCGGCGGCAAGGCAAGTTCTACGATCATAAATGTGCACGTTTTGTCTTGTAGTTTGAAACCTTACTGTAAAGATTGTTTTACTCGATAAAGGCTCCACGCCTGTTATCATAAAGAAGGGAAGAAAACAAATTTTTCTCACACTCGATAAATTCAAAAGTCTAAGGAAATTAAAACATTGCATTATTTATTGTACTATTTGGAGACATGGGTCCCAAATTGGGTAAACCTTGAGTACCCTCAGTAACAAAATTGCAGGGCACTTCTTGATTATTTATTAATGCAGCATTCCTTGGATAATAGTGATCTAAAAATGTTTTATCAATTAACTGTTGTTACTCAGTCATAAATATATAACATCTACATTGCAGAGCTAGATACATTTATGTGCACAAAGATCTGAACATTTTCAGTTTACTTTTCCACTCTCATACTTGAAGTATAATTCAAATTTAATTATGAATGAAAAATTTAGTCTTTTAGATGTAAAAAATAAAAATAGTATTTTACCAATGTTATGTTCAAATAATCAATTTCACATTTCAAATAATGTGCGCGACATCCCCATTTTACAATCACAAAAACGCGCAGTCACAATACTGACTCTACATTATGTTTTCAGTTGACTTGGGCCGACTTACATTGGATCGGAGTGGTCGATTATCTTGCGTCGATGATGGATCAACCCAGCGGGGTCGACTTCATGGCGGGGCACAAACACTTGCTCGAACATCACGCCAAGGTCACCGCCATTCCCAGCATCAAGGCCTGGATCGACAAGCGACCGGTCACGGCCTACTGAATTGTCAAGCGACTTATTTGTCAAGCGACTGGTGTCAAGTAACCAATGATATTACACGCTTCTAAAGATGCTTTCCACGCGGTTTATATTTTTAACTGCAATGTACACATTTGTAAAAGATGCTTGCCTGCGGTTTATATTTGAACTGCGATGTATGTATGTACACTTGTAAATTGCGCTTTCCATAATGCGGTTTACTATTCAATAAAATCACCGCAAATTGTATATGATTGAATTATTTTTGGTTCAGTATCTTTTTATACTCATAATCCTATTGGGTACCTTACCTATAAGAATAAGGGTGAATTTAGAGAAGTTAATTTTCCAGATAACTATGGGTCATAACTTTTTTGTGATTTTAAAATGGGGATGTTGCACGCATTATTTGAAGTTTTGAAGTGTGAAATTGATTATTTGAACATAACAATTGGTAAAACACTATTTTTACATCTAAAAGTCTAAATTTTTCATCCATAAATACATAATAATTTAATTCAGACTAAAATTTTGGCAGGAAAACAGTATAGTACTACCTAGCATGGCATTCATGTTTTATAAATTTATACTATTGGCAAATCAACATCTTTGTTGGTTGTTAAATACGGCACCACCACAGTCGAGTGGCAAATGATGGGAAGGTGCCCTACTAACAGCCTACTTCCCACCGCCCATTCTTACATAAATAAATAAATATCGCGACCCTGCTTCCAACTATTGTCGGGTCAGGGGGTGGGATGATCCCACCAATGTTCTAGGGCACTTGTGTTCTCAGAGCCGACTTGCCAAGTCCGAAGTCCGAAGTCTTACATATTCATCAAAATTGTTCGTCCGTCGCAATAGACCCATTTAAAAATTATCTAGGTGGCTCTGCTTTTCAAAAAATTTTACATACAGTTTGGTTTTCCATATATCTGTTGGTGTTTTTATCCATTGTTGTAAAACACCAATAGATATATAGAAAACCAAACTGCATGTGAAATTTTTTGAAAAGCAGAGCCACCTAGATAATTTTTAAATCGGTCTATTAGCTTAGTTGCAGAACAAGCTTCAATTTACACTCCGTTATACTTTCTAAAAAAATGCAACAAGACATCCAAAACAAATGTCAACAAAAGGACCTCCACATGTTTTATGCAATTTATTCAAATCACAGGCTTCCTTTTATGGACTTGTTTTATAAATATTTTACAAGAAAAGCATTACAGTAAACCCTCGTTAATTCGAACTCAAAGGGACCCAAAAAATTGCAATTCGAATTAAAATAATTTTTTTTTTTTTTTTTAAAGGATGAGGGGATTGGGGAAAAGGAAGCCAAGGTGCATATTATTGAATCTACTTCTTTTAGAAGCGCCACCTTCTCACTTAATTTCAGTTCGTGGTATTTCTTCGGAGCCATCGTCAAAACTTGTTTACGAAACTTTGACACAGCCACACTTGTTTGTTTAGGCTAGCTAGTCTAGCTCGAGGCGTGAGGGGTGAAATGCCGCCAGTCGCCACGTCGTCAGTAAGTCTAGAGGCGGACGCACCCGATCGAACACACGAGGATAGCCGAGGCGGACGCACCCGATCTAAAACACGAGGATAGCCGAGCCACGCCGCGCTTGTGCGCGAGCCATGCTCTGAGCAGTCCGCTGCGGCGCACCCCCCTATTCTGCCTGCGGCGCATGGCGCTGGCTCCAAGTTATTGCGCGTAATATATCACGCGTTATGAATTTTATACAAACCCACACTTTTGAAGAAAAATTCGAATTAAAGCAATTTTATCCAAGTAAATACATGGGCTGGGACTTTAATTCAATTCGAATTTCGAAATAACCTAAAATTCGAATTATCAAAATGAAATAACATAGAAAACCCTATTCTGGCCACTGGGACCACCCAGATAGTTCGAATTAACCTCAAATTCGAATTATCCGAGTTCGAAATAACGAGGGTTTACTGTAGAAAAATATTAATTAAAAATTAAAATACCATAAAAATAAGAAAACTTAATTCTTGGTCAAGTTAACGCCATCGCAGCTGATGTAATTATTATTATATTGGAAAACTATCGCCCCATCAACAAGATCAGTAAGATTGCCGACACTTTCAAATTAGCCCGATTTGCTTGGTGCCGACCAATTATGTAAAACTTGAACTGCATTAGAACCTTGCCAAGATAAATTCGACTTTCGATAGCCCTATAAAACAGGAGTATAAAATACAAATTTGAAGGAGGTGTATTATCGAATTCAATGAAGAAGATTATTTAATCAACAATGCATTTAATGTGACAATATATACAACTCAATGAAATAAAACAGAACGTCTTGTTTCAATTTCAAATTATCTTCGACATAAGTTGATTTGATAGATTTCTAAATAATTGTCGACGAGTTCTCGTGAGAATAAAAGTAACCCTCTCTATTCAATGCAGAAGATACCATCAGTTATTTACAACTAGGACATTCTAGAGTTGCGCTGAGTGATTCGAGGAATAGTTCGCGGTCTTGGAAAGCCTGAAATAAGACAAAATGGGGATTAGAAGATTGTGAAGACTGCTTTTCATTACTACTTCACTTCTACATGAAACTGATAATGATTTACCACAGTCATTACACATTCACTACAGTGAGTCATTACAATCATTACAGTCAGTCAACTTGACATGCAGCGCTATGGGGGGGGGGGGGGGGGGGCAACTGCCCACCCAAAAACTTGGCTTGCGAAGAACTTGGCTTCATTTAACTTGCAACTCCTGTCTTACAGCGAGGCTTAAAATTATTGCCTTCCGAGAATGCACAAAACTTTAACACAGGAGGTATAGGAAAATCATTGCGTTTTTGGCTTATAACTTCTAAAATAGCACACGTTGGTATTGTTTTCAATTTTTTCCCTAATAGGATATCCATATATCTACCAGAAAAAAAGTTTTTTGATCCAAGTTGGGACTACATAAAAATTAGATAGATCTTCATTATTAGCCTAAATGTGACACGATTTTACTTGTCTGCCATAAGATAACATGGGGAAGAAAACTCAATTTATCTCAAAAACTAGACACGAGAAGTGTTTAATTTTTTCACGGAATGTGTATGGCATGATTATCAATAAGTAGACAATAAATTATGAAAATCTGAGACCATGCCCGATTGGATGAGCCACCTTAAAAGCAAATCCTCTTTTATAATGCCATTTTATCACGACAAATGGCAAAAAATAGTGTACAAATCGCTTAGAAATGCACCAAATCTAATCTTGAAATTCAAAATTTCCCGGGGCTATGCGCCCCGGACCCGCATGGTACTAGGGGGTCCTCCCCCCAGGCCCCCCATTGTATTCGTGGGCAATTGTATTTTTTCGCCTTTGCTATATATTCCAACATACTCGGAATTTTAATTTTTCCTATCCCCCCCTCTGAAAATTGAACAATTCGCACCCTGCTCTTGCCTCCATGTCCGACCTGACCTGCCGCTCCCACTCCTCTCTAGGTCGTCCTCTCCTTCGTCCTGGAGATGTCCACTCGTTTATCCTTTTCGGCCATCTCTCCTCTCCCATCCTTTGTACATGGCCATTCCAAACCAGTCTCCTTTCGTTCAAGATATCCGTAACTTTGGTTTCAACCTTCATTCTTCTACTAATCTCTTCATTTCTTATATGTTCGATCCTGAAGACTCGGCAGCTCCTTCTCAGATGATCCATTTCTACAGCTTCAAGCCTCTGCCTATCTCTCTGAGTAACTTCCCATGTCTCTGCCCCATACAATAAAATACTCTGAACAATTGTCTCACAGCATTTTTTTTTTGTCTTTTTCCGTATCCCATCTGACCAAAGTAGTGAATTCAACCTATGAATTGCTTGTCTCGCCTGCACAATCCTGCTGTTTATCTCATTCTTACAACTGCCTTCCCTGTCAATCACTGTTCCCAAATACCTGTACTGTCCACACCTTCCAATAATCTTCCCATTTAAATCTAGATCTTGGCTATCTCCGTCACCAACAACCAGGTAGGTACTTTGTTTTCTCAACATTAATCTTCACATACAAATCTTCAAATACAAATATATTAATCTTCTTCATTAACATTTCCCATATTTTATAATTTTAATAATAATTGCAGAATTTGCAATGTTGTGCAACCAACCTGCTAATGGCGACGTATGAATGAAATTATATTGATAAGGATTTTGATGATGAATATTAACGTTCACGATGGGATGGATGCGGAACCTGCCTAGTAGTATGGAATGGAACCTTTCCAGCATTTCCGCTGAAATAAATCACGGTAAAACTTGACAGGAATGCTGGCTTGGGAGATCGAAACCGGGACCTCCGAGCCCAAGAGAGCGGCTACTTTTGCAATCTGTTACTAACATGTTCACAATTATCATTATCACTCCTTCCCACTAACCCCCTGGAACTATTACCTCTTGCCACTCTGCCCCTCGACGATCTACGCGCTCTGCTTGATCCTGGACGTGTCGACGCACGACGTGAACGCCCGCACTACCTTGGCACACGCCAGCGTGTTGGTGGGGTTGCTGCGGTAACACTCTAGCACGCACGCCTTCATGTCCTGGCACGGCGGGTGGTCGTTCTTCGTCCCCTTGCCAGCGAACTTCATGGCCACTTCACGCGTCGCCTTCATGTACTCCTCCTCGAGAACGCGGTTCACGTCCCGGTGATTCTCCTGCAGCTGAGGGGACATAGACGTTAGATGACGAGAAGAACACGTTACTAGTAGTAGGGGTGGGAACATCCCTGAATTAGAGTAACCGTTTAATGCTCTCAAAGCACTTGAAACTTTAAACAGCACTTTATAATAATATGAAAGGTTTAATATCTATCAATGCTTAGGTAGGAACGTTAACACATACCTAGGTAGGTAGTTAAATAACATTTTTAAACGTCCCAGCCCAACCTAGGTAGGTACTAGTAGCGCTGTAATGTTTGCACATACCTAGATAAACATTTAAATGTCAATGTTTAGAGAATTTGAGATCAAGCTGCAGCAGCAAAAAGGAAAGTGCAGGCTTTAGGTTTGTTCGTTTGCTGCCGAAACCTGTAAAACTGGGAATAATGCTGCACAGGATGAAGGAACGATGTCAGAACAGTTGGAAGCAAACTGCACTGGCTCAGAAAAGCTTTTCCCCTTCAAATCGAGCAAAGCACATACTAGTTCTGTTGTTAGGATAAAGCCCTAAAAAGTTTGAACTGTCAGTGACAGTGAAAGAACTGTGAGATGTCGATCAATTTAGAAAGCCCGAGAGGATAAAACTTCTGACAAGTTTACCTTATTTAACCGCTGCTCCCAATACTGGTCGTTCTTCTTAAGCTCATTGTCCTTATCTTGTAATATCTGAAGAGAAGTGACTGGAGGTGCGATGTATTGCTGCTGCTGTTGTGATACAGGTAGAGGTGGTGGAGCTGCATATGTTTGAGAGGTTTGAGACGGTGATTTTCTGGCATCCTCAGTTGATTCTTGTTGGACCCCTCCTTTTATACGTTCCACTACAGAATCAGACACCTTTATAACACCGGTTTTATCATCGTTAGGTATGATAAGTCTTCTAGTATTACTCTGGCCTGCACCCATGATGAAAGTCGGAGTTGTTTAAAGACTTTTTGATCACTTTTTACAAAATACCTGCAGAAAACTAACCTCTCTTTACAATTACGTGTGTGACGGCAACACTAGCACTTCGCGCGGCGTAAAATGTAACTACCAATGCAGTTCTTGGATTGTGCTGCGACCTCTCGAACATGCGGTAACTAATCTAGTGGAGCGGTCGCTCCACCCAGCCAAGTCGTACCGTACACTCACACTCACTCAACATACCGTAAATGCCTAATAAACTGAGGAGCAGACCAACCACTTTTACTGTAAGCAACAACATGGCATTTTCGGCCTACTGGATCATAAAATTGGAAAATCTCACATTGTTGTGAAATATCTTAATTTCGAGCTATGGCCCACCCCACTCCATATACTAAATTTGGGAACAATAGGTTATGCCATTTGCGTGCTAGAGGGCCGTGAAAACAGTGAAATTACACCCCTTTTAAGGAGGGATAAGTGATATAATCACGGTCTTCTGGAAATTTCTACAAATTTGCAAAGAATTTCGAATTTCTAGAAGGCCGTTTTACCATGGCAACACAATTATACATGTAAAACTGCACTTTTCAGATGGAAAAACGTAAAAATAAAGCAGTAAAACCCTCGTAGCTCGGTAAAACGTCCACGAAGGTATACATTTAAAAATGAAATAATAAAATATTGCAACTGATACACGCTATAGTAGTTTTTCAAAAAATTCTATACGTGGGAAAGCAGCCAAATACGCTTTTAAAAATATCAGCATTACTTTTTCCGTATGGTCGCAATGTTAAACTGAGAAAATATCTGTAACTTTGAAGCGATATATCTCGAAAATTAGTTCACGTTGACCACTTTTTCTCGCCATATTATGATGCAGAACATAAAAATCTATTTATATGTGAAATTTGAACGATTTCTATTCATAAGTGAAATTCGGAGATCCCTCCTTAAAACCTATCTGATGATGATGATATCAGGAAACACCGCTATCATCGCCACAGCCTAAACGGCTTAGCCGATCGATCTGAAATTTTTACCACATGTGCACTTTTGGCGTCTGAGGTGCCTTTTTATAAAACCATCCGGTAGTCGCCATTTTGAAACCGGAAGTGACGTCATATCTCGAAAACGGCTCAACCGATCGGAATGAAACTAGCGCCAAATGATTCAGACGGTCGTCTATATGGAATATCAATAGTTAAAGTAGAGATGTACTATTACCAAAACCGGAAATGACGTCATGAAAATGAAGAACTAGATTTAAATGACCTCTTACTACAATAACCACATATTCAGAAGGCTTATAATGATACATTACATTTATAGAAATAAATTCTAGGTAGCAGTTATTTCAGTCGCCATTTTGAAAACCGGAAGTGATACCATATCTCGAAAACGGCTGGACTGATTGGAACGAAGCTTTCGCAATTCTTCATGGAATATCACTTTAAGCTTAGGTATATTGAGCACCAAAACACAATTTTTCGTATTAACCAATTCGGAAATGGCGTATTTTTTAAAAGTATTTAGTCATTGTTGCTCCGATGTGTGTTACAAGTTGTGTAAATAAACTAAAAAAATAAGTGATATCCCCATAAAAAAACACTCCGTGTAAAAATACCAGCCAAGTCTCTTCAACTATAAAAAAATAGAAGAAATCTAAAAATTCAGCACTGAAAAGTAGTGATATCAAAAAATGAGCCAAGTCAAAACTTAATTTTAAAAACCAAAATATACTTGGCGCATCGTTTTTAAGGGCATTGTAGGTATATTATATATATTTAGGTACATTTGATTTTTGCCATATGCTTCTATACTATTTATATACACGATGCGCCAAGTATATTTTGGTTTTTAAAATTAAGTTTTGACTTGGCTCATTTTTTGATATCACTACTTTTCAGTGCTGAATTTTTAGATATCTTCTATTTTTTTTATAGTTGAAGAGACTTGGCTGGTATTTTTACACGGAGTGTTTTTTTTATGGGGTTATTATTTACAGGGAAATTTTAAACAGTTCAAAAGTACTTATTATATTTTCGGGATAAGGTTACACATGTCATTTAATTACAGGTTTGATTACTTTTAAATTGTTGGATCGTGATTGGAAATAGAAATGTTACTAAAATAAAAAAAATTGCCTCAAGCTGAGTTTACAGCACTATAATAAACTATAATAAACTAATCGGAAATTATATTTATACAAATAATAACATATTTATAATATAAATCTCATTTAATATACTTTATTGTTTTACAATAGACAAATGCTAAAATGATTGATATTGTTAGAATCTATAGATAAAATAGGTAAAAACTAGAGATTATACTTGTAATTGTATTATATATTGTTATATTATATTATTATATAATGATAATGATTGTTATTGTTAGAATCTATAGATAAAATAGGTAAAAACTAGAGATTATACTTGTAATTGTATTATATATTGTTATATTATATTATTATATTATATTGTTTCAAAACAATATATTTTCTTAATTGATAAGCTACATATTAATAAGAAATGTAGGTAGGTACATCCTAGCAACATTGAAATAAAGTCAACCTTTTTGACTTGCGGGCCAATAATATAATAATTGGCAAATTATTATTCGTATTAATGTACGAATTTGCATTTGTTGGCGGGCCGCATTTATTTAAAAAAAATCAATAATGCTCACGTGATAAGATATTTTCATTTATTTGAAACGTTAAAATTTATTTTTATTTAATAGTCCAGTAATTTTGTGATTATACCCACCACTAATTGCACAGAAGGTTTCAATACATGAATCGATTCAAAAAAATTTCCTCTACAACATATCCAAAATCCTTCCGAATCCGAGTGCCGGAAGTACTTTTTAAGTTAATTTCCCATGTTAATTTCATCTTCCAAAAAAAAATTTTTTTCATGTAACTCCGATTTTGACGAAACTTGGCAGAATTGTTCACCATCCTAAATAAACACAAATAGCTCTCTTAGCGTTTTCCTCTAAATCTCATCGTTTGGGAATGGCTCATTGAAAAGCAATATTTTTGTCAGTTTTCGACGATTTTAGGCCACTTTGAGTGTAATTTGACGTTTTGCGAGGTCCATATTTCCCAAATGATGAGATTTAGAGGAAAGTGCTTAGAGAGCTATTTGTGTTCATTTAGGATGGTGAACAATTCTGCAAAATTTCGTTAAAATCAGAGTTACATGAAAACATTTTTTTTTTTGGAGGATGGAATTAACATGGGAAATTAACTTAAAACGTGATTAAAAAGTACTTCCGGCTCTCGGATTCGGGAGGATTTTGGATATGTTGTAGAGGGCATTTTTCTGAATCAATTCATGTACCCAGGTAACACGGGAGGTCCTATGGAGGTCCTGAATTTAGGAAGATCCCTCGCAGAGAGGGAGATCCTAATGTGATGTACTATGGACCTCCATAGGACCTCGCAAATTGGGAGGTAAAGACAAATTTCAGAGCAGCCATTTTATCCTTTTTTGGGATATCCATGGGACCTCCATACAGTATTAGTTCATGCTCCATAGGACCTCGCAAATTGGGAGGTAAAGACAGATGTCAGAGCGGCCATTTTATCCTTTTTTGGGATATCCATGGGACCTCCATAGGACCTCGCAAATTGGGAGGTTAAGACAAATGTCAGAGCGGCCATTTTATCCTTTTTGCGATATCCATGGGATATCCATGGGAGCATCCTCCATGCGATGCGATAGGGTGGCAACCAGAGTCATTTAACATTAGTTTAATGAAATAAATACTATTACGTGTGTAAACAGATTTACGGATTGTAATTTCGATTGGTTGTTTTGTCATATTTATCGTGCTTTGTGGTGCAATTTTTTATGCTATATGGGGTAAAATTTGTAACAAAGTGACACGGTCACACTGATTTGACTAGGTATAGTGGAAAGAAATACATTTCCTGTCATGCACTCTGCACAAACTAACATTCTTGAGTAGCTGCGAAAATTATTACCGCGATATTATATTTATCTCCAATCATCGAAAGAATCTGCACTTCAAATGTAAGTATTATATACTTTTATTACAAGGTGGATTACTTTTATTATATCTATTAATCGGAGGAAAGTTTTAGGCTATTATGCATTACTGCGTGATCAGTATTTTACCGTGTTTTTCTCATTATCTTTTGCAGACGAAATCCGCATTGAGATGACTGAATCGGACTGAATGAATGCGCCAAGACCCCAAGAAGGTGTTTTTTAAAGGAAATTAATGATTATCATTCAATAGACCGATTTAAAAATTATCTAGGTGGCTCTGCTTTTCAAAAAATTTCACATGCAGTTTGGTTTTCCATATATCTATTGGTGTTTTACAACAATGGATAAAAGCACCAACAGATATATGGAAAACCAAACTGTATGTGAAATTTTTTGAAAAGCAGAGCCACCTAGATAATTTTTTAGTGGGTCTATTTCTTTGATTTATTTAATAAATAATTGTTATGAATTTTCATTTTATAATTGACCAATGAAGGTGGGAGTTTCCTTATGAAAAACAAAGGTATTACCATGGTAACTCCAGGGTGATTAGAAAAATAACAACTTTTCAATCAAACAAATGAAATTCAAAAAGATCAAATAATTTAGCTCACACGTGTTAAATAGTTTAATTTAGCCCTTGAAATAGTATAATCAATATATTTAAACTAATATAAATCATGTTTGATGATATGCTGGACAAATATTACAGTGGTACAACGAAACAAATTATATTTTCTCGGGTATGTTGCCAAAGCGTTTTACATTTTAATGGCTTCTGTCACTGGATTGTTTCGTCAACTTAAAAAGGTCCTTCCTCTCTTATGATAAGTTAATTGAGACTGAATAAGATTCAAGTAGATAGTTTAAAGCATTGCTAATATTAATGGCAATTTGTAGATTGTAAAACTGTTAAATTCTGTAAGTAACAGCTGTTAGCTGGTAACTGACAGTTGTTATCTGTCAGTGACCAAACATTCACTTTTGTTTTATGACGTAGTGGGGGGTGGAGATCTACATTCGTCAATTGCATACCCTCCTTCTAAAAAAGGAATAAAAATCCCAATAAAGGAGAATGAATTCTCACAATGTGCGAGCTTCGATCTCGCAGTGCGATGTCCCAGGGATATCGCGTGGAGTGACAAAAGGCAGGCAATAGGAGGCGTATGGAAGGATTTTGGGAGGTTTTGCGAGGTACTATGGATGTCCCTCTCAAAAAGGCAGGAGCTCCTATGAGAGCCACAGGATTCTATTAAAATGCGTTTTCATTGAAAAATCGTCAAATTTGTGTCGATTTAATACACATTTTCTCCAAAATTTGAGGTTATACAATTTTGAAAATTATTCCATTTAAAAGCCAGTAAAATTCCGCTGGATATAACATATTGTGTAAGTTCGTCAGGCTTCTGAATGTGTAGCAACAAATGTTTAAAGTTGATATTTCCATTCATTGGGTTGACTTGAGCAGAGTATTGAAAGACCGGGCCTAAATTTGGCAGACAAATTAACAGTTAAAAATCAAATATACCGCAAATAAAACGCACAATTGGAGAGACACCACTCTGATAAATGTATTATTTTTCTATTTGCAAAGAAGGTAATACAAATTTGGTAAAAAAAAATTGTTTTATTATTATATTATATTTATATTAAAATTATATATTTTTTTTATTTGGTACAAATTTGAATTTGGTAATACAAACATGACATGACCTGACTGTCTGACATGACGAATGCTCAAGTGCACGAGCACAATACTAGATTTAAGTGTGACTTTAATGTAGCTAAGCATAGGCTCGCTTCATTTGAAAATGGGCCTACTTACATGAGGTGTAAACTTTTTAATGTTTTACATAAATACCGCAAAGTTTTGAGTTTAATTGATAAAGACAAATTTTAAATAGTGTTAAGGAAATGTCTTATGGAAAAATGTTTTATTCTGTTTGTAGTTGTGATTTTGTGTTTTGACGTGACAAATGTTATGTATGTAACCAATCTAGTCAAAATAAATAAATGAATAAATAAATAAATTTATAATAATTAGAATACTGACGGGGCTAGGGTCCCTTTTTTAAAATAACTCACCAAATATTTAAGTTATCCATCCTGAAAAATATATACTGAAAACATTATTCAATTTCACTTTCATTTACCGACAAAACAGTGTTATCAATTTTAAAAGATTCATCTATAATGCACTTTATAATTATCTTTTAAGTAATAAGAACCATTCTCTTATGTTAAAAATGTCCAGTCAAGTCAGAAGAGGACGGATGAACTTATTGCAATTTTTAACTTTTTGAAAACGCTTGATGACAGTGATAGTATCGAAATGGGAATTCCACGTGGAAGATGGTGGGATGATGAAGAGAAGTGGGGGGATGTATTGATGACGCAAGAGTAAGAGAGCTAGAATGAAGATTGTGAAGAGCAGAAGGATAAAGATGCGACAGAACTGGCCAAGTGGCATCAATATTATAGTATTAGTTCTTTTAAACTGATTATGTAACTGGAAGAAAAGAGAATGCAAATAAATAATTATTATTTGTTAAAATATTTCTCGTTTGAATTTGACTTCTGTGTCATACGAGATCAAAAGACGTCGATAATTCAATGAAATTCCAATGTTTAACTTACTGCAGTTTTTCTCGTCGCTGCCATCCTCACAGTCGACTTTTCCATCGCACACGCCTGGTGGCAAGACGCAGTACTTGTCGGCGCATGGAAGTCGAGTCGGATCACAGTGTGGTCGGCATGACGCAGGTATTTCATCGCTGCCGTCATGACAGGATTTGACTCCATCACACAGTTTACTCAGCGGAACACATCTCTTGTCTTTGCATTGAAACTGATCAGCATTACAAGTGTAGTTACAAGTATCAGGCTCATCGCTGCCATCACTACAGTCCTTGTCTACATTACACAGCTTACTCAGCGGAACACATCTCTTGTCGTTGCATTTAAACTGATCAGCTTTACAAGTGTAGTTACAAGTATCAGGCTCATCGCTGCCGTCGCGACAGTCCTTGTCTACATCACACAGGTAACTCAGCGGAACACATCTCTTGTCTTTGCATTGAAACTGATCAGCTTTACAAGTGTAGTTACAAGTATCAGGCTCATCGCTGCCATCACCACAGTCCTTGTCTCCATCACACAGTTTACTCAGCGGAACACATCTCTTGTCTTTGCATTGAAACTGATCAGCATTACAAGTGTAGTTACAAGTATCAGGCTCATCGCTGCCATCACCACAGTCCTTGTCTCCATCACACAGGTAACTCAGCGGAACACATCTCTTGTCATTGCATTTAAACTGATCAGCTTTACAAGTGTAGTTACAAGTATCAGGCTCATCGCTGCCATCACCACAGTCCTTGTCTCCATCACACAGTTTACTCAGCGGAACACATCTCTTGTCTTTGCATTGAAACTGATCAGCATTACAAGTGTAGTTACAAGTATCAGGCTCATCGCTGCCATCACCACAGTCCTTGTCTCCATCACACAGGTAACTCAGCGGAACACATCTCTTGTCATTGCATTTAAACTGATCAGCTTTACAAGTGTAGTTACAAGTATCAGGCTCATCGCTGCCATCACCACAGTCCTTGTCTCCATCACACAGTTTACTCAGCGGAACACATCTCTTGTCTTTGCATTGAAACTGATCAGCATTACAAGTGTAGTTACAAGTATCAGGCTCATCGCTGCCATCACCACAGTCCTTGTCTCCATCACACAGGTAACTCAGCGGAACACATCTCTTGTCATTGCATTTAAACTGATCAGCTTTACAAGTGTAGTTACAAGTATCAGGCTCATCGCTGCCATCACCACAGTCCTTGTCTCCATCACACAGTTTACTCAGCGGAACACATCTCTTGTCTTTACATTGAAACTGATCAGCATTACACGAACGTCTAATTGTAGAGTTCATCAATGCCGTGATTGGCCGAGAGCATACAAGCTGCTCCACCCACAGTGCGGGAATGAAGGTGGAAGTTATTTCCAAAGGTAATTTAACTTTTCTGGCAAAAATTAATGCTGGGCAACCTTAAAAAAAAAACTCTATGGGTGGGCAAACTCAAACTTGCGGGAATTCGAAATAAAAAAGGGACGACCCGAGCGGTAACCGAACCCGGGATCATCGCATACCAGCGCAGCATCTTTCCACGGCGCTACAGTGGCTAGTTCTCGACGCTTTTAGTGTACATAACCCATAAGCACACATAAGCCAAGTATACAAGATGCGCGCGCACGTGATGAACTCTATCGTTAGACGCTCGTAGCATTACAAGTGTAGTTACAAGTATCAGGCTCATCGCTGCGATCATAACAGTCGTTGTCTCCATTACACAGCCACATCCGATGAATACATCTCTTGTTGTTGCAGGTGAACTGCCATGACTCACAGCTGTCTGAGCAGCCGAGCTCATAAGAGGCGTCGTCGCAGTCCGACACTTTGTTACAAGCAGAGCTCCAAGGAACACATTGGCCGCTGTGACATCGGAGCTCATTGCGATCGCCACAGTATCGACCAGCTGGGGAAAGAGATCGCATTATTGTATGAGGAAAACCTTCTCAGCATCTCTGACATCAGTCAGAAAGTCGACCTTGAATTCTACTGTCAATCCATAGCTATTTAGCTTATTCTTGAATACGGTTTGAAAGACTGTGTAATATCTTTCATGCACTATAATGTTAATATTGTTTCCAATAGATTGATGGATGAAAATCAAATAAGTGGCTTGACTTTATATTTCAAGGTCGATATTCTTACAGTGAATGGAATTCATCAGGAGATTGAATATTCTTGAAAAGTGTGTTGAACCACAAGTACACGTGGTTGCTCTGTGGTTGTGAGTAAGAAGCTTTACCCGTGGATGAGGTAGAGTGAGAGAGAACGATGCACGATTGACGAACATAATCTCTATCTAGAGGTAGAAGGACGTCCATTTAAATGATCGTTTAAATCTTCGTCCAATCATTCAAGCGAGCGAGCGCCTCCACTTGAAACACTCCACTTGATTTGCATACAAACTTGCTTCATGAGAGCTGTCTCGTATACAGATATTGAACGAAATTCACTGATTGGTGGAAAATGAATACTGGAACCGTTTGGTCGAAACATGAAAATTTTGCTTGGCTGTCGAGACCATACATTATAGGAGTTTTTTGAAATTCTTTTGAGTGTTGAAAAATGTATAATATTTGTAAAATGTCCTCAAAAAAGCAGGTATTTAATCACTGGTTCTGTGAAGAATGACGTTAGATTATCTTCCAATGGGGATTCAATGTCTGTATAGTAGCAAATTTTACGCGCATATTAATTCGTATGCAATACAAGGCTCGTTATCAACACGAGTAGATTAAGGGCCGTCATGGCGTTCTATAAATAGAGTTGACCTACTTTTTATCAAATTTGTTTGATTTTTTTATTTCATTTTTTTAAGTTTTTTTTATTATGGCTTTAAAACTTTGAAAAAAAATGGAAAAAGTACACAGAGCTTTTATACCAAGTGATTTTCCATTCCTACTTTCCTTGTCACTTTTGAGTTGTTATCTCCCTCACCACTTCCTCACAATATATGCTGATGACGTAATTGCTCAACTTCTTGTCAAGCAGTTTTGATTATGTATAATTTTCTTGTATGATTTGGACAATTCTCAATCTTTGAGGTCCCGTGGTAGCTGTCCCTAAATCCTACACATTTTCACTTGGAAGGAGTCAGTTTGGTCCTTCTTCTTCCGCATCCAGAAGTTAGGACACTTCTGTAGGAACTAATCTACGCAGAAAAGAACTGACAAAATAACTTTGGAGATGATTTACTTCCTTGCACCGTAATATTCTCAAACCAAGACCTGCAGTTGAAGGAAATCCTACGAGCAGCCAAGAACAGCAAACGTTACACTAATAAAAGGGCACAAATGCATCACAAACCTGACACAATGTTGTAGGCAAAACATGCGCTCTTTCTTCATCTTTCCAACGAAATATTGAGATATTAATTATATCCATTATTATGAATTTAATATTTACCATAAAAGCACTGGGGTTTGACAGATTTCACATACGTAATTAAACACGAGAATTTTGCTTTTTAAATCAATAATCACTGCAAACCCAACCTTAATTGACAAAAAATATTGATAAGCTCCAGTATACAGTAAATGCCCTTCATAATTCGCCTTGGATAACTCAACATGAACGATGTAAGGAGTTACTCATTGGTTACTATATTTTTTTGAACAGATGTAGAGAATTGCTACTATGGCGCTGCAATCGCGAGCGATTTTACCCCATGTTGCAGGCACTTTTTCTTGGATACAATTGGAGACAATTAATGGGTTGACGAAATTATTTGAAATTTTAATCGTGATTAGTGACAAACTTAGCGTTATCACCTGGTAAATTTTAATATTTTGCTTCGTTTATTAGTAGGTAATAATAAGTTGATTTTTCGTGAAAATTTTTATATATTCTTGTTTAAATGGGTGCCGTGTGAGATTTAGGTAATTTAAAATAATGTGCCAAATTATTGAGCGAGCGAAGCGAGCGACTCCATTTGGCTCTTTTAGCACGGACCTCTGTTTTTTTTTGTTTTTTTTTTGGTATTTTTTTTTGTTTTTGTTTTTGTATGCTAAAGGAAGCAATAGAAGTCGCACCGTTTCACCGATCGACCTGAAATTTTGCACACATGTAAAGACAACCTTCTCTGTTTGCAGACCCAATTTTTTTTTGAAATCCATCCATTGGTTCATTGTTAAAATAAGTATCTCCTGATAGCCTAAAAAATGAAAATGGTCTTCGAGAAATGTGATCAAACTCATATTTAGCATGGTCAGTAAGACCAACAATGTCACTTATTTTACAAATTTTCAGCCGAATCTGTCAAGAAAGTATGCACTTATTGACATTTTTAATAGCTGTCAGAAATGAAACATTGAAAATGAATGTCTTTCCAATGCAACTGAATCTGATTTGCTTTAGGTACAAGAGTGTTTTGATGGTATGTACACTTTTTTAGTAAAAAGCAGATATTTTTTATGTTTATTGAGTTGATCAAATTTGAATAATTCAATTTGGATCATAGTTTCCAACAAATCATTTCGAGTTTTTAAGGACCTTGATTGTCTTTTCGTCAATTCGTAGTTCTGATGGCCGTGCCTCCCGTGTTTCGACTTGGCTGATTTTGCATCCAGGAGGGATTAGAAACATAAGCTCACATTTCAATAATATCATTGAGTGGCGTTTGTTCTCTTCTAGCGTTCACACGTCATTCCAAATCTCTCCTGCATTTTGCTTCTTTTCGTTGATAATTTTGGCAATTTGGTGTACTTTGTGAAGGTATTAGCATGAATTAATACACCTATACAGGGATAGATAACTTCGCGTTTCATTTGAACTATCCGGTTCACATTAGCCTTCTAAACATTTCTACTTTCGTTTTCACGCAGTTTTCATGCATGCAGTAAAAGTAATATAAACCACAGCCTTCTGAAAGTCACTTCATTGAAACAGCTGATACAAAAATGATTTGACATATTTTACGTGCTTTTGTCGTATTTATTGTGATTTTCTTTAATTGTTTCTTCATCCGTAAAATAACTGACAATACTGTGAATACTCCCACGCCAAAGAAGAAGAATCAGTGTTTATTTAATTGCCCATGAAGCAGAGAGTAAATATGTAAATGAGCAAGACATCAGAATGAAACTATTCAATTTTTCCGTCCATATTTAAGAATCTGAAAACCCGCCTTCGTGTTGACATGGCTTTCTCTGTACATAAGCTGTTTATTAAGGTTTGTCTGGTTTAATTAAGTCGATATTGTATTATCGCTCCTATATACATCATGTTTTGGTAATATATTGGTGTAGGCATTGTGTCAGCTTGACAAGAAAACTCATACTATTTGGCTTTTAGTGGTCGGCCATGTTTTATTTCTCTGAATTTTATTTGAAAACAGGACACGGATAGGGACTGTCGTTTAGCATGTAATTGATACGGCGTTATATTAGTAAAATTGAATCGCTTTTAAAGCATAGATATTAGGTATCTACAGTTTTTGTCCAGGGGATTCATTATTTCAAATTATTTTCTTCTTGGAAACGTTGGATTTATTCCGTTTCTGAGCTTCTGTCTAGCCTGACATTTCCTTGAAGGTTGCTATTTTTTTTGAAAGTTTTGATTCATTCAGTTCAAAACATTACGTTGTCTTATTTTAATTGTGGAACGTTGGATTCATTCCGTTTCTAAACTAGGTAGTTACTATTTTACCTGATCCGTTTTTTTGTGTGGAACTTTGATTCCTTTCGCTTATTAGTTGAAAGGTGTTTACTTTATTTTCATATTTGCGAAGTTTTGTTCAAGATTCATTTCGTAACATTACGACATTGAATACATTACGTCTTTGAGCACACATTTCGTGCATTTCAAACATTGATCACACAAATATTATTGTACTTTAATTAGGTAGGTACTCTACTTCTTACTTTTTCACTACCTATCTTATCCCTATTTAAACATGCCGAAAAATGGAAAGACTTCTGCTAGAATGAAAGCCATAAAGGCGAAAAAGCGTCTGCGTGAAATTGAAGATCAAGAAACTGACGAAGCTAAATCTAAAAGGTTGAAACAAAATGTTGTTAATAATAAAGCATCAAGGAGCAAAGAGACCCCCGACCTGACTGCTGCAAGGAGATACTCAAACAATCAACGCAATACCCGCTCTTGTGTGCAGCGGGTATTGCCGATTGACCGACCAACTAAAAACTTCGCATGGTAATTGGTAGCAACATTTAAGGTATTTTTGCCAATTTTCAGTCTAATTTGTAGTTATTTTCAAAAGTTTTTGTAATTTTAGGGACATTTTGTGTGTTGGCTGTCAAATTCACGGCGACTTCGATTCTTCAGTTCAAGGCAAGGTAGTTAGAGCTGAAAGTTTCAAACGAAATGAAACTAATAATGACCGTTTAACAGATTGATCTGATATTGTGTACACAGTAATATCATATCATATGAGTGGTCCCAGGTATATTGTTTGAAGGATATCATGTGATTTTTGAAACTTAACAAGGAACCGTTCAATCAAAGGTTTAATCGATCAACTTAAAACTTAGCAAGGTTATTGGGACCAATATTTTTGGAAATTTTGGAGATATTTATACAAGTCTGTGACGAAATTCAAGAATTATTGGCTTTTAATGACATTTTCGATAGACTTAATTTCGGTTCGAGGTGTTGCGCGTATCCGTGCTCGCTCATCAACGCGTTACTCAGAGCGTTTTCCTAGTATCCCTAAATTCGTCTTTTATCTACTCAAAATTAAAATATGGTATTAATTGGTTAAAACGGGTATGGTCTCCAATCGTATCGAAAATTTCATCGAATAACCGGCGCCTAATTAACAATGCAAAAACAAAAATGAAAAGGAAATACACAATCAGACTGATAATGTGAATATCCTATCAAAGTTATACCCACTTATGAGACAACTTTTTCTCTCTCAATTTTCTAAAACGGCCGAGCGCTTAAAACGCAAGTAATTCAAGATACAAGCAGGAATACAAATTACCCGTCGAAAACTGGTGAAGAATTAAATGAAAATGGTGTTTCAAGAAAACAGTGCAATGTCCACATTCCCATTGAAATTAGTAAGCCAAGTTCTCGCTCTTGATAAGCAAAGTCATCCAGGGGTGCGATCACATAAAATGATAACTTCCTTGTCCCTGTGACAAGTCTCTAGAAGGCCGTGAATAACATTGAGATGAGGAGCTTGTCACCGTGACAAGACAGTTATCATTTTATGTAATCCCACCCTGATCGGGTTTATAAAATCTTAAAATTGTTTAGAGTGAAATTATCTTTCGGTAGAATAATCACAATCAAATTGTTGTGTGAATTTATTAATATTATCATATCTTTGTAATCCAAAGTCACAGCTGTAATAAGCCAGGTTAAATCTAATTCAAGTAATAGCATTGTGTTCGTGAGCAGTGTGCAAATATCTTTCGATAGAATGGTCATAAAGCATATGTTTTCATGAATGTATTAGTACCTACTCTTATTTCTGATAAGCCAGGTCATTGATAATATGGCTTGGTGACAATAGTATGTAATTACATTATATCTGAGTTAAGGTTGAAATTACCTTTTGATAGAATGGTCATAAGTATAAGATTTTATAAATTTTTTGAATCATATCAAATCTGATAAGCATATTATATCACGCTCCTGATAAGCCAGGGTCAATCAAATTCATGTAATTACATTAGATTTTTGCCCAGGGTGTAATTATCTTTCGATATAATCGTCACAAGCTATGTTTCGGGGCTACTAAGACATATTATCGTATTAATATGAAATGCCCAAATTTTGGCCACTCCTGCCAAAAATTTTCATGATGAGGTCCTACTTTTCGAATATGGACCTTACTTGATTACATTAGTGTAATTTTGTTCAATAGATTATGAGCGGAACCTATTTTAATCATACTTTTTAAATCTGTCTACCCAAAACTTTCCACCACGCCACCCCCAAGTGGGGTGACTTTTTGATAGGGACCCGGTCTCAGTTAAATCAGTATTATTTTCTGAACAAATGAGCCAAAATCCATGCTTCAATCACCAAACGCGGAAAAGTAGTGCATTTCCGATTTAATCTGCATTACTAAATCTACTTGAGGTTTCATTATAAATGATTTCTATTTCGTAGATAGCAGCGTAACTTTTCAATAAATCATTTGAAAATTAAATGAAATGATTTTATTGCAACATATGCATGAACATTGAGGACAATAAGCACTCTCAATTTTTGTACAGAACAGTCCTTTTAAGGGCCACCAAACTCGATTTTACATGAGTATACCGAATAGTTCTTTGCATTTGTTTACGACCTATCCGAGTTCTTACCTTGGATTGATACACAATATGTTATCGTCAAGAACAGGACCCATGTAAATGAAGACATTTCAGTAAACTCTCTCGTTAGATATTTCAGAAGAACAATTCGCAAGCACTTGCTGTTAACACTGTTATCACTCAACTGATTCGCGGATTGGAAACACTCTGTGTTGTTCTGATTCGTTTCAGAGGAAGTTCAGCCCACACAGCAATGGGCTGTTACGTTTGATAACACATTTATAATTAGCTAGTGAAATTATCCGCAAGGAAACATTATAGTACCGCGGGTGGCGCAAAAAAGTCACCCTGATTGAGAGGTCACTACATCAAAACTATTATAGATACGATTCCGAAATTTGTACACATATTAGAAAACATACCAAAATTTAATTTGTGCAAATTTCAAAAACATTACTTTTCTAGGAAAAAATTGCAGCTGTTCAAATTTGGTGGTCAAAAAATTGCTTATTCGGAGCTCAAATAGTGCGCGTCGAGAAAACTTCCAATGGCCGGGACGCTGTTTCTTCAAAACTACGTACGATATCAAGCTGAAAATTTCAAATTATATTGAAAATAGATTAAGATCGATTGTGTAATAATTTCAATCAATATCAATATATGGAACGAAAATTATTGAATCTTGAAGTTGAGCATGAAAACAGAATAGTGGGAAAAAATTCACTTTTATAACGTGTGTAATTAATGCTAAGAAATAATTTACATATTCTGATTTTACGCTCAACTTCAAGATTCCATACATTTTGTTCTATTCATTCAAATTGATTGACATTTTTACACAATCGATCTTAATATATTCTGCATGTTCATGCACACAAATGCATTTTGAATTTTATATTTTTTATCTAGATAATTATTGCCAATAGATAACAGTATTTTTTGCCTAGATAAAGAACTAGATATCTTTATCTTTATTAATTTTCTAACCAATTGTTTTTATTTTTATATATTTTTTATTTATTTATTCAAAACATCTTGCAATAAATTTTTTACATTTTACTATGTGGCAAGGAAAACAATCATAAATCATAAACTTCAAATTCACAATAACGTAATAATAATACTTAAAGAACAAAATACAAAGAAACAAAATTAAATGCAAAGTATAAAACATCAGCATCCATCCCTTATCAATTCCTGAAACCTCTTCACAGTGCAATCTTCCAATACCAGCTCCAACAACACATTCTTATCCAAACCATTCCAATCTCGGACCGTTCTGTGAAGACAGGAATACCTCCCTATATCTGTTTTTGAAAAATATTCCTTTAACATGCCAGTATGTGTCCTCCGTCCCTCTCTCTCAATATCCACCAACCAATCTCGCAATTCATTCCATCCACCAATGCCTTGTCGAATTCTGAACATATTACCTAACCTTGCTTACTTCGTCCACTTCCAAATGATCGTTTCTGAATGTAATAAACCTTTTCATTTTATTTGTTACCTTTAGATTTAATTATCTCGATAAGTTAATAGATTTGAAAAATGTATCTAGATTCCGATTCAGTTTTTAAGAATATTCAGTGTAAAATGTTTGCAGATTAAACAGCTGAACCGTTGAGCTAGCATTTTCATCCTGTATGCACTTTGGTGTCTATTTTTTTTGATTATGTTATTTTCTTTATTTTTATTTTCTTTATTTTTATTTTATTTTATTTTATTTTATTTATTTATTTCAACAAAGGACATGTTCAGTATTACAGTAATGCAATTAAAAAACAATGTATATGTCATGTCAATAAAACGAAACATTCAAGTCGTAAGTATTATCATACCCGTCACATTTACACATGTACAGGAAGTGCCACCAAATATAACTCAAATATTGATACATTCACATTCCCACAGACACATTAATTGTATCCAGAAAGATATAACTACAGTGAGAGTAACTATTCCAAAAAACACATAAAAATAGGTTCACAACAAATTAAAATTCATAACACATTCTAGTTGTCTTGTAAGTGATATCATCCAATAAATAAAGAGCCAATTAAGAACCACAGCAGAGCCGCAGGTTGCTGACCCCTGTCCTATGACGTCATCCTAAGAAACACAATCATATTTATAAAATCAATTGACCAATGAAGGTGGGCGTTGCCTTATGAAAGACAAAAGTATTTCCATGGTAACTCCAGGGTTCTTAGAAAAATAACAATTTTTCTTTCAAACAAATGAAATTAAAAAAGATCAACGAATTTAGCTCACACGTGTTAAATAGTTTAATTTACCACTTGAAATAGTACAATCAATATATTTAAAGTCATATAAATCATGTTTGATGATATGCTGGACAATTATTACAACGAAACAAATTATATTTTTTCAGGTATGTTGCCAAATTGTTTTACTTTTTAATGGCTTCTGTCACTGGATTGTTTCGTCAACTTAAAATGGCCTTAGCTATCTTATGATAATTGTTAATTGAGACTGAACAATATTCAAGTAGATAGTTTAAATCATTACTATTATTAATGGCAATTTGTAGATTGTAAAACCCCTTACCTCTATGATGGTAAAACTGTAAAATTCTGTAAGAAACAGCTGTTTGCTGTTAACTGACAGTTGTTTGGTCACTGACAGCTGTCAGTGACCGAACATTGACTTTTGTTTTATGACGTAGTGGGGGGAGGAGATCTACATTGGTCAATTGTATTGCATCATTGGTCACAGCTAAAGGGAAATAATTTCTTTACGGAAGGATCAGTGAATAGGTCTGCGAAAGATATCTGAAATGTCTGATTAATTCAGATAGATACTTCTTGTCTTGTGCACCATATAAAAACACAATAAGTGTGCAAACGAGACACATTTTTCAAGAGATTAATTAAAATTGAGTTTATAATCACAACTGGGCCCAAGTGTCTCACAAATGTATTACAATGTGAACACAATGCACGTGTGCATTAATAAATAATAATAACAGTAATAAAATGATACCTACGTACAGTAAAACACACAATGTATATCAAGGTCTAACGTTGCATATCATACATCAACTTACACACTGAGTAGTGGATTCTTTGGCATAATTATTCAACTTGCTACTGTATACAATACAAATACATCCAGAACACAGAATACACACAAATTCAACAGCTGCATTGCACATTCTTCCATATTAACGCCTTTTAAGTGCTCGGCCGTTTTAGAAAATTGAGAGAGAAAATTTGTTTCATAAGTGGGTGTATAACATTGATAGGTTGTTCACATGATCAGTCTGATTGTATATTAGTAGCACTTTTTCATTCTTGCTTCGTGCCTTGTTAATTAGGTGCCGGTTATTCAACAAAACCGCGCAAATCGTGAAATTTCCGTTACGATTGGAGACGAAACCCGTGAAACAATTGAACTCAATTTTTTATTATGGTTAGATAAAAGACAAACTTAGGGTTATCATTGGCACATTTTTAAAATTAAAATTCATACTGCACTCAGCGATACAAGAAAATATAAAATTTTCACAAAAAATCAACTAATTATTACTAATTATAGAAGCAAAAATTTAAAATTGCCAAGTGATAGCCCTAAGTTTAACTTTTATCTAATCATGATTAAATTTCAAATCATTTCGTCAACCCATTTTGCCTCCATCATATCCAAAGTGCCTGCAACAAGTGGCAAAATCGCTCGCACTTGCAGCATATATTTACCATCACCAAGATATATTATCATATCTGTCGTTCTTGAGGAGTTGAATTACTCGTTCAATAATACGGCAAATCAGAGAGCATTAAGATGAAGGTCCACTGTATGAACACATCACACATCTAAGAGAACAGAGACAATATTGTTACAAACATTTCAATGTATCAAATAATTCTAAACATCAGAAGAAGAAGGTTCTCTGTGGGGTAAATGCTCGAAGGGGTAAACCCGGAAATATATACCTATGCCAACATTTTCAAAGAATTTATGTAACTATCAAATTAATAGAACAATTTGATTCAAATTTGTATGCGTATTTATTAACCTTTTACCTATACTTACGATTTTTTTTAACAAACATTGACAGAAAAAAAAATATATTTTCTTCATGTCTACTTTTTGGGTAACTTTTTCATATGTAGCTTATCAGACATATGCCCACGGAACTTAAGGACAGATGGCATTTGAATGGTTAATTTGCATTCAAAAATAAAAATAAAAAATAATTTTTTTGCGTTTTGCAACACAAATATCTAATTGAGATATTTTAGCTGAAGAACATCTCAAAAAGTCAGCGCAAACTCTGTAGAAGAAAATTAACCATGTAACGCCATAAACCGTCTTAGCGGGGCGTCTCACACATAATTGGTAAAAATTCAATATCGTTTTCAACAGTAAAATCGTACACGGTTTCAAAACGTGAATCTAAGGAATTGGCATCCAGATCATTTACCTGCCTGTTGAGCGTGTTGAGCACTATCTTGGTTTTACTGTGATCCAACGTAAGGTTTCACGAGTAATGATTTGAAACTTCAGATATCAATAGTAAGCGAAAGACTTTCTTTTCAGAGTAACTCTGTGTCATATTTCTACTAATGCTCGAAGATTTCTACTTCTGCTACCATTTGTAATTTTTACTTTTTTAAATCTAGATTCATGTCAAGGAAAGATGAAATATGTTTTGTCTCTGAGGCTAGGTGACGTTTGAAAGTTAAAAAAAGAGGAAAAGTACGCCTAGAAATATGGTTGGATGCTCAAAAAATCAAAATCCTACTTCTGCCACCATTTGTAATGTTTACTTTGTTTGAAAACATTCTACGCTGCATGCAAAAGGCGATTATCTGTAAACGTTAGTCCTAATAGTTGATTATTTACTTATTCAGAAGCCTATTGATATGGTTTTGATTTATTATAAATAGAATCGAGCTACAGTCATCGTGGGGCTTAACGTCGCACTGTTCTGCAGCGAGGCTAATGGCGACGGATGATTATGATGATGATTGGGAGATGATGGTGAAGAGTAGGTAAGAATGGAAGGTGGGAACGAGGCGGTCGTGGCCTATTAGTAGGGAGTCTTCCAAGCATTTGTCTGTCGACTGAGTGAATACCACGAAAAAAAACCCAGTCAGGAAGGACGGCCGCGGAAATCGAACCCGGGCCTCCGGAATACAAGTTCAGAGCGTTACCACTCAGCCATGTGGCGTTATTATTGCCCAACATATGCGTATTTTGTTCATTATTTGTAAATTAGAGCATTTTCTTTGAAACAGACCAACTTTGTTGGTAACCTTCCTAATTATATATTGACCAAGATTGTTAAGTTCAGATTCTCATCAAGAATAATTCTCAAATATTTGAATTCCGATACATTTTCAACTATCCAAAAAAGTCGCGCTTGCACCACCTTGCCAAGATATGACAAGAGACAAAGCTAGGAATCAATGACATTATATCGACCCCTCGTTACTTTCAGTTGATATCTGATTATTGCTATCATCTATTGACCTTGACTTACCGTGGAGAACAGTGGCAGGTCCAGAGTGGAATATCCCGGTGCAGAGAAGCAAACTGGCTGATGACGTAGCTGCAGCAAGAAGAGCAGCAACTACAGGAATCAAAACAACGCTCAGAGATATAAACCTTGAGAATGTGTCATGATATTTAAGGTGGCGCGATCACTCTAGGCATGGTCTCAGATCTGCATAATGTTTTGTGTACTTAATGATAATCATGCCATTCACAATCAATGAAAAAAATAAACACTTCTCGTGTCTAGTTTCTGAGATAATTTTCATTTTAGCCCACATGTTATTAAAATCGTGTCATTTTAGGCTAAATTTAAGTTATAATTTTTTTGTACCGTTAGATTTAAACAAAAAACTTTTTTTCTGGTAGACCTACGGACATAATATTATCAGGAAAGAAATTAAAAACAATAACAACGTGTAATTTTAAAAGTTATACACCAAATTAGAAATGATTTTCCTATACCTCCATGTTTAAGTTTTGTTCATACTCAAAAGACATAAAATTTAAAACTCATTGATGGGCGGGAGTTGCAAACTATACACATCATATAGTTGAACTGTTGTAAAATAATTTTGTTAATTGTTATTCAAAAAATAATAAAAAAGTGCTATATCGAGTGATCGCTAAAAATTAGCTTAAAAATTAGACAATTTACCAGGCACACGAGAAGGGAAAAAACTTTCTAACAATAATATATAAAGTCATGATTGTCAATGAGTAGACCCCAAGACATGATGCTTTAGCCTATGACATGGAAGTTGAGCCACCAGCTGACCTCCTGACGAACTGCCTCCTGCAAGCCACGGCCTTCTTGATCGCGCCATATCTTGTGGAGAATCCATTGTGTCTTCTGCGCCTGTAACAATGACGTCATCATTGTGTAGACGTTCTCGGCAAAATATAAAACGGTTATCTCGCTTTAGAGGCGAACGGAAGCGAACAATCGTATTAAACACTTTGTGGTCGTACCAGAGGTCATAATGAACTCCAGTTTGCGGCATTATTTAGTATATTGGGCTGTTATGGGTCGTTACTATCTGATTTTTTTAAATTATTTAGTGGGAAGACAACATTTAAAAAAAGCTCTGACGAACCGTGCGATTCCCGTTCGCTTCCGTTCGCCTCTTAATCCACATTATATTATTTCAGACGACGGCTGGTTTAAGGTGATACAAACTCTCGACCGTTTTAGTAAAGTGAGATAGAAAGATTGTTTCATAAGTGGGTGTAACTTTGATAGGATGTTCACATGATCAGTCTGATTGCATATTAGTAGCACATTTTAATTTATGTTTCGTGCCTTGTTAATTAGGCGCCGGTTATTCAACAAAACCGCGCAAAACTATGACATTTCTGATATGATTGGAGACCAGACCCGTTAAGCAATTATTCTCAAATTTTAATCTTAATTAGATAAAAGAAAAAATATGGTTATCACTTGGCACATTGTTAAAATTAATGGCACCCATTGAGACAAGAAAATATACAATATTTCACCAAAAATCAACTAATTATTACTAACTTACAAAGCAAAAAATTAAAAATTTATCAAGTGATAACCTTAAGTTTGTCTTTTATCTAATTATGATTTAAATTTCAAATCATTTCGTCGACACATTTCGTCTCCAATCATATCCCAAAAAAGTGCCTGCAACAAGCGGCATAATCGCTCGCGCTAACACTACCTTAAGGTAGCACAACTGATATCTCACATCTTCCAAATATGCCTATATTTTTGGCAGAGGTATCAATAATCAATATTTACACGATACTGTGAAATATGAACAACTTCTCGTGTCTAGATTTTGAGATATTGTAGTTATAAATTCCTATTTTTAACATGTAGTCTTATGGGGGCCACTAAAATCATGACGATTTCCATGCTATTTTTTAGTTTTGAATTTTACTGAGGTTCAACGTTTTTCAAAAAACTGATTTCTAGATAGATAGTTGGACATTCTATTAGGAAAAAATTGAAAACAATACCAACGTGTGCTATTTTAAAAGTTATCAACCAAAAACTAAATGATTTCCCTATACCTACTCTGTTACAGTTTTGTTCATTCTCGGAAGGCAATAAATTGAAACCTCGCTATACGACAGGGGTTGCAAGAATAATAACATTTTATGATTAATTTATACTTAAATATAGTTGAAATGTAGGAAAACGTTTTCTGAACTTGTAATTTCAAGATTTTTTTTATTTTGTATGTGTATAATGAAGGTACTACCTTAAGCTCCTCAATAAAGATTAGACGCTCACCTCGTAGAGTGTCCCGTGACCGACCAGGCAGATAAAGAAGATCGGGAGAACAAACGGCAAAGTAAACATAACCAACAAAATGTACAAAAAAACGATATCATAATTACCTTCAATGATTTTACATTGTTTTAAAAAGTTCAATATACCATCACAAAACAGTACACAAAAACTGCAACAAACTGATAGAGAATTGATAGAGTTGAATAGGTCAGTGGCCTTGAACAATTCAGCTTGGATTGAAGCCGAGGATCGCAACAGAGTGACGTCAATATGTCCTTGACCTTGAGACATGAGATGCGCGTTGAAAAGGCGCAGACGTTGACGTATTGCCAACATTCCCGCCAGAACGTAGCAGATGTAAGCAGCGACGATGCTCTTCGTAAAAATTGCTATTTCAAAATCCATCGGCGCGGACCAAGCATTGAAGAAGTTATAATATTGACAGGTGATGAAAGAACTTATGTAAGCCAGGAAGGAAACGATGAGAATTATCATGTTCTTCCGATGAGGGACTTGAATTCCCAGGCGCAGAAGCGACCCATCAACTACATGCAGTTGTTCAGCAAAGGAAATGATCTTTCTTTGACGTTGACCATTCAGAAGAACTAAAACAGATACCGCAAAGAAAGAGATCCTTTGAAGTTCTATTATAAAAATTAAAAAAAAATATATTGTAGAACCTCCAAGAAGGTTATCTTCATCCAAAATCTCGTCAGGTGATAATGAAGGAAGTAAGAAGAAATAAAATTCGATAAGGCAAAGAACAGTTAAAACTGCATGAGGAATGGTGACTGCAGCGCTGTAGACGGCTCCGACACGAGACACCTGGAACTTGACTCTTCTGCCGGTGTTGATCGCCGTCATGCTGAAGAGTCCCAACAACTTCATCACGTAGAACAACGGCAGCGCGCTGGCGGACACGTCCTTGTGTCGGAACATCGCCAGGAAGCCGGGCTGCTCGTCGTGAATACCTCTCACGTGAATCACGTTGTTGGACTTGGGCCAGATCTTGCGGATCAGTTTCTTCAACATTCTTGTAGCAGAGTTTCTCCTTGATGCTTCAGACGTTACTAAATGACTTGGATGTCGTCCCAGCAATTCAGCCATGTGTCGGTTGCTAACAACAAGACATTCGTTGCCACCAACAGTGACTCAATGTTACCCAACATTGCAACATGTCTGCTGTATTAATGTGACCTACATTTCTAATGACATTGCCGTTGCATCGTCTTAATATCCGTTGCTAATAACAAAGATTCTGCTACCAACCACAATGCCTTAACATTTTTCAATATTTCCTCCGTATGTTCTACCTACCATGTTCTTCTGTCACTCTATCCCGTTTCAATGCCCATTGGATCCAATTAAGGTGGCTGCATAGCACGTGACTTTTCAACCAAAAAGCTACACATTTTCATTTGGAAGGGTTCAGTTCAGCAAATACTTCTCACTCATCAGATAAGTTAGGACACATCAGTTGGACCTAATCTACGCAGAAAAGAACTGCGAAAATAACATATTAGATGATTTTACTTCCTTGCAGCACCTAAATATTCTCAAATCAAGACCTGAAGTTGAAGAAAATTCTACGAGTTGCCAAGAACAGCAAACATTACTCTAATAAAAAGGCATGTATGCATCACAAACCTGACGCAATATCAGAATGTATAACATGCGCTCATTCTTCGTCTTTCCAGTGAAATGTTGAGACATTAATTATATCCACTATTATGAATGTAATAATTAAACGAACAGCACTTGGTTTTGACAGTCTTTACACGCGTACGTATACACGAAATTTGTGTTGTTTTTATTATAAAATCACTGCAAAATTAAATAATATTGACTGCAAATATTGATAAGCTCAAGTATGCAGTGAATTTCCTTCATAAATCACCTTGGATTATTCAACATGAACGATGTAAGGTATGTACTCATAGGTAACTATTTCTTTTGATCGGATGTAGAGAAATTAAGTCACGTGATATACAGCCACCTTAATATTGCCTAACATTGCAACAATTGTCTTGTAATATCGCAACCTAACATTCAACTGCCACTGAAAGTGCATCGTCTTCCTTTTTATATCGATCTTTTTAAACGCGATTTGTGACGATAAATGGTGAAGGAAAACTACATAAATATGCTCCTTTGCTTTTAAAGTTTATTCCAGTTAATCAGCTCTAAACGATCCACTTAAAATTCTGGTAAATATGCTGGTACATTTTATGTACTGCACAAAAACAAAAACAAAATCTTAGAAAACGCTTCCATACAACTTTACATCTAAATGAATTGAGATTAAGTTACATAAAAATTGCTTGCAAAATTCTAAGACTTTTTCAAAACTTAATTATCCAGACGAAAACTCTAAAGTCGACGCAGATTTCGAGCATGTTGGAGGGTTTGATTATAAGAACCAACGAACCACCTCATACCTATTAATTATTTCCCCATTCAAAAAAAATACTGACGGTAATTCGTGCTCCTACTTAGTAAGTTACTGACCAGCCTTCTGACCGAGGGGCGTACTTTGTGCAGATATTTTCGAATTGAATTTTCATAATCATCTAGCCCTGATACCCTTGAGTAGGGGTCCATACTCAAGGCTGATGCTTCTACCAAGATCCAGAATGTCAAACTAAAGTTTTGCCTGAATTTGGCATAAACGCATCAAAAAATTCAAAGCTTCTAGAAATAGAAATTAATAAATAATAAAATTGCCCATTATTACGAAGAGACGACACAAATATTTGGAAGGGATGTTGGGATTTTGTTAAAATGTCTACTTCCAAGGGGTAAAACTTTGGAACTTTTCCAAACAGACTTACAATCTACATTATCATCATTCAAGCTGCAAAAGCAACTCGTTAAGTCGAGTAAAGGAGGGTTGCGCACGCAAGTGCAGTGAGACATGGTGACAGCATCGTCACCGGTGGTATGACAGTTCGTAGAAGCATTCTCTACCTTCATTCCATTCTCCTCGGAGATCTCTAACCCTCATCAGTGTGTTGTGTCTAGTGTCCGTCCGTCCGACCGGGTAGCTCAGTTGGTACCCGTACAGCTCTCGTCCGGCAAGTGAGAGGTCCCGGGTTCGAGCCCCGGTTCTGTCGGATATTTTTCACAACGCACATCCGTTCCTATGTCCTGACTCCGTGGAAGTTTTCCACAGAAACCTACATTCTAAACAAATATTTGTTGATGAGAAAAATGCACACATGATGCCCTACATTTTGACCTGAAATAACACTTTGTTATTTGATAGAATAAACAAATGATTCATCGAATTCATCATAAGTTCACTGGGTTATGGATATGAGATTTAATATGTCATTATGACTTATGAGGAGTTATCATGTCATCTGATGCAATGCGGTATAATACTCAATTGCACGATTCTACTGAGGCTAAGCAGGTAGAGAGAGGGGGAAAGTGAATATAGTCCGCCTTCTTACATTGATTTCTACTTTGCTGGGAGGTTAGTCAAGACTAAGAACTAGGAGCTTAGGAACAAAACTTAACAAATTCGTCATGATGAAAACCAGCTTCTGAACTTTTCTGTCATATATTTACCTAAATATAGCTGACATTACAGCGTGATTTTAAATGGAACATTTTTAAATCGTTTTAGATAACAAACAACTTTAGATACAAGCTATGATAGGTGTGACGATCGGTTAGTCTTTAGACCAGCCCTCCATGATGGCATTTTAATATTTCATTTTACTCACTTGAGCGTAGAAAATACTTGAGAAATATGTTGTTCCTGGTATCTGCTTAATTGAATACGGATGGAGGCGGTGTCATAGAATCTACATAAATTGGCTCCTTTTTGTTTAACGCAAGAAGGTGCTGCAAATTGCAATATATTTTATTTCAGCGTTAAAGGAATGAAGATGTTTTACAAGTAACAGATTTGTTTATACTTCGTGAAAAATGATTGAGAAAAATTTAACATTAATATATTTATTGACAACGGGGCCCAAAGTGCAATACAATAAACACACAATAAGAACAAATTCACACAATAATACAATGAGACTAAATCAATGAGACTAATGTTAAAGTAAGACACACAATGTGCTCGAAGTGACGCAATATTAATATCGCAAGCGAACGGGAATCGCTCGGTTTGTCAGAGTGTTTTTTGGAAATTTGTCTTCCCACTAACATACTGTTAAGAAATCAGATAGAAATTACAGCTTAATAGACTATTTAATAATGCCACACACTGGAGTACTTTATATCCTTTGGTACAACCTCAAAGTATTAAATAAGATATTTAAGGTAAAATAATCGTATTTAACACTTTGAAGTCGTACCATGGGCCGGTATACTATCTGATTAATTAAAATGCTTAACTGCATAACATTGAAATCCTCCTAATTACAAAAGCGAGAGATTTAATTACAAAGTGAGGTGTTACTAAACATTGCATTTCATCACCAACTAACTTTAAAATACACTTGATTCATTTCACACAGCTACAGTAAGTTTTCTTCTGAACTTGAGAAGAAGATAAGTAAGATAATTTCCTATATTAATGAAGTGATTACATGGATAGGCACAGGCGCGTAGGAACTACGACCCGGAAGGGGGTGGGGGGGCCAAAGCCCACCAGTTTTGCCTCGCAGGGCGTTATTTACCAAGTATTTAAACCGTTTAAAAGGGATTGTGATGCTTTAAATGCACAATCTAAAGCAAAAAAAAAATCGAATTGTTGCCCCGCAGGGCATTTTTCGAATATAAACATTTTAATATGGTTTCAGGGATGCTCTCAAATTAAACAAATAACTCCCCATTTTTGCCACGTAGGGCGCTTTTTTTAATTTAAACAAGTTTCAAGTGATTCTTGGACACTAAACTTAATTTTGTATGGTGAATGTGTGGGGGGGGGGGAGCCTTCGCTACTGGGGGGGTATTCCCCTCCCCTCCCTACGCGCCTGTATAGGCAACTGAAAAATACATATAATATTCAACAAAGCGACATTATATATATTAAATGCAGGATTAATGCCAGGGTGGGGGGGTTATCAAATTACAATACAAAGGGGGGAGGGGGGGGGGGGTAGGGAGTCCCAATAATGCAAGACGAGTAAACGCTAGAGTTTTGTAAATGATAACTCATTATGGAGAATTAGGGCGTGTTTTGAAATGATCCACTAATTTTAAACCTTTGACAACTGTACAAAAATTATCATAATGGGATATCTTCTGATTTCAGCCTTTATTTCTTTCATTCATGGAATTATTAACATATGATGAAGAGAAAAGAGCAATCAAAAATATATATAATTAATATTTTATACACCGATCCCTAAAATTCATGAAATAGGGTGAATATGTAATTGACTTAAATTAATATTAAACCTTACTCCAGTATTTTGGTCAATGTTCCTGCACCCCCCCCCCCCCCCCCCCCCCACGCAAGATCCTTCACATCATCATCATCATCATCATCATGAGCATCCAGTGGCGGGTCGTGCCCAGCGGTGCAGGGGGCGCACCCCCATCTCTACTCGCCACTGGATACAATTCAAATACACAGAGAACACAGAATACACAATAATTCAACACCTACATTGAAAAGTTATTCCATTTTACCAGCTCCTGAAGTCCTGGAATAACTTGTAGAACTGAAGTCGGCTTTTGCATGAATTACTTGAAAATTATGAAGTAAAAAATAAGTAAGAAAATAAAACACTGTAGAAACGAATCGCTGATCTGAAGCAAAAAGATACATTATTATTATAAAATGCAAAGTATACAATAAAAATAAATATGTGACGGCTGGGTAGTGAGTTTGACCTTGCAGAGTTTTTTAATCGATTTTTATCAATATCTTTTTCCAGTTTAATTGTTAACAAAATAGGGCTATGGACGTGAATTCAGAACAGTTCACTGAAAATAATTTCATAGTTTGGAATAAGTTATTAGTTTTCTTTTTGGTGTTTAGAAATACACCAAATTTCTGGTGTTTAGAACCCGAAAATTTAGTAATATTCGGGTTCTAAACACCTGTTGGACACAATAAAACTAATAGCTTATTCCAAACTATGAAATTATTTTCATTGACCTGTTCTGAATTCACGTCCATAGCCCTATTTTGTTAACAATTACACTGGAAAAAGATATTGATAAAAATCGATTAAAAAACTCGTCAAGGCCACGCTCACTACTCAGCCCTCTTAAGGTTAGTACCTTAACAAAGGCCAGATGAATATTTTTTGAAGTTGCGTTGCCCGCTTTTGGAATAATGTAGGTACCTAATATTAGTCTTATGTGACACATGTCCGCAAAATATAGTTATTGAAGTTTATTATATTATAACATTACTGGTTTAAACATGCAGTTAAATAATTTATTCAGGGGAGGGCATTAGTTCGGTACTCAGTTCAACTAAAATTATTAAATTTTACCAATTATATAATGATGATTTTTTTTTAATTGATGAGTTGATGAGTTTTGTACATGTGAAATTTTTATTTTTTCTGTATTTTGTTGCATCTTACAGATTGTGATAACACATATATTGAGGCAATGAACTAAAAGTAATGAATAAATAATAATATTACTACAATAAATGTATATAATTTTGTAAAGAGGCTAAGGTGATGCAAGCGCTCGGCCGATTTAGCAAATTGAGAGAGAAAAAATATTTCATAAGTGGTGTAACTTTTACAGGATGTTCACATGATCAGTCTGATTGTATATTAGTAGCACTTTTTCATTTTTCCTTCATGCCTTGTTAATTAGGCGACGGTTATTCAACAAAACCACGCGAAACTATGAAATTTCCGATACGATTGGAGACCAAACCCGTTAACCAATTGATCTCAAATTTTAATCATGCTGGGTCCACATAGACCGTTTTTGCGTTTTGCGTTTTCCGTTTTTATCTATTAACCAATCACAAGTCTCAATTGACCGCTTTCTGGACTTGTGATTAGGTCGGTAAGAAAAACGGAAAAAGCAAAAACGGTCAATGTGGTCCCAGCTTTAGGGTAATCAATTGACACATTTAAAAAAAATCATACGTCACCCAGCGAGACAAGAAAATATACAATTTTTCACCAAAAATCAACAAATTTTTACTTATTAATAAAGCAAAAAATTAAAAATGTATCAAATTGCTTTTGATCTAATCATGGTGTAAATTACAAATTATTTCGTCAACTCATTTTGTCTCCAATCGTATCCAAAAAAGTGCCTGCAAGTTGCATCAAGGGGCAACCTAGCTGAAGAGCTGAAGAGGCTGGTATTTGTACCGGATTGTTTCTGATGGTTTGTTCTTACAGTGAAGAACAGCGGCAGATCCAGGGTGGGGAATCCCGGTGCAGAGAAGCGTACTGGCTGATGACGTAGCTGCAGCAAGAAGCTCAGCAACTACACGGATCAGAACAACACAACACTTACACATTCAGAGTGGAACATCCCGGTGCAGAGAAGCGTACTGGCTGATGACGTAGCTGCAGCAAGAAGAGCAGCAACTACACGGATCAGAACAACACAACACTTACACATTCAGAGTGGAACATCCCGGTGCAGAGAAGCGTACTGGCTGATGACGTAGCTGCAGCAAGAAGAGCAGCAACTACACGGATCAGAACAACACAACACTTACACATTCAGAGTGGAACATCCCGGTGCAGAGAAGCGTACTGGCTGATGACGTAGCTGCAGCAAGAAGCTCAGCAACTACACGGATCAGAACAACACAACACTTACACATTCAGAGTGGAACATCCCGGTGCAGAGAAGCGTACTGGCTGATGACGTAGCTGCAGCAAGAAGAGCAGCAACTACACGGATCAGAACAACACAACGCTCACACATTCAGAGTGGAACATCCCGGTGCAGAGAAGCGTACTGGCTGATGACGTAGCTGCAGCAAGAAGAGCAGCAACTACACGGATCAGAACAACACACACTCAGAGATGCACGGAGCGAATGACGCGACTCCTTTTGGCTCTTTTGGCACGGACCTCTGTTTTATTTCTTCTGCTTCTAACCGTTAAAATTAGGGCTATCGGATTAGTAAATTATTATTTTACTCGCCAAAAGGGCATATCACCATATGAAGCCAATGTTAATTTGACATTATTTAGCAGATTTTTCCTTGGCAAAAGGTCCTATATAGGCATATCCACAAATTATTGTCATATTTCTAATAGGTAGTTTAGTTAACAAATATACAATCTATATACTAAGAATACCTAAGTGATTTGTTTTAAAATTGTTTGATACAAGAATATTTCTAGTATGAAGATAAATTTAAAATGCTCTTCCTGAACATTTAGAAAGGGGGTCATAGGCCCTTGGCAAAACACCGACTATATTTAGACAGTAACCACGGCAATAAACTTTTACAAAAATCGATTTAAATTTAAATATAATTAATACTAATAAAAAGTAATGAAAATGAAGTAGTACAATCCTCCTTCAACTAACCTCCTGATGAACTGCCTCCTGCAAGTCACCGCCTTCTTGATAGTGCCACATCTTGTGGAGAATCCAATGAGTCTTCTGCGCCTGTTAAATAATGACGTCATCATTACTCGGCAAAACATAAGTAAACAGCGTCCCAAGTCATGCACGCTTTCTGGACGAGCACTATGAGCACGGTATAATTGATTTTTCGACGACCAAATTTGAACTGGTGTAACTTTTTCCCTACATACGTAATGTTTTTGAAACTATTACACATTAAACATCAGTGTGTTTTTCATATTATGTGAAATTTTCAGCCCTATGTGTTTAGTTAATTCGTCACATCGATCGATGTCACATCACGGCCTAAACTTTCGTCCAAGAATTCGTTGCTATTGTACCTATGCATAGCGAAGGGGACGTCCATTAATTAAGTCACAGTCTCTAAGGCCTTCGTCAACCCCCCCCCCCCCCCCCCCCCCCTCCTCACCATGTCACAACTTGTCACGAAATCAATGACCCCCTTAATAATAACTGCACACATTGCCAGGACCCCCCCCCCCCCATTTTGTTGAAGACAGATGTGGCATTATTTTTGTTGTGTGATGAATAGTTTTCAAGGAACGAATTTACAAAGTTTGGTAGATTGTAGCTGTCCATGAAACACAATTTGACGTCACACGCCGAGTCGGGCCGTATAGATAATGTTAGCCAGAGCCAGTTCTATGCATCCCGTAACACAGGGAACACGGCGTGTGACGTACAGCTTGGTTTTGCAGAGGAGTGAAATGTCGAAAACTAATAAATTAATTCTGGGAAATATATGAATTAAAAAAATATAATAAAATTTCACATTGATCTTTGAGGCTATTCTGTATATAAAAAAAAAATAATCTCAACATTCACCTATTCCCCGTTGTGTACATTTTGATATAATTTATTTGCATTCGTATATACGGTTTTACTGCAAGGCAATATAATATATATGGGTTTTAACTTTTAATACGTAAAAAGAACAAAGGAGGTAACGGGTCTCATTTACCTTCAATGAGAAATTCAAATTCAAATGGTGTGTGCCAACTTATGAACTTGACAGTCACTATTTTATTTTTAAATAATAAAATATTAACAATATTTTAGTTTAAATAACATTTGTGATACGTCACACACCTCTTACCCCCCTCCCCACCCCCCTAATCGTGTACGTAATTTATGGACGCCCCCTAATGATACCTAAGCAACATTAATCCAATTTTTAGAGAAACCAATGAACCTCTTGCTAAAAATCATTATGTCACCAAATAGATCAGATCAGGCAAATAGATCAGGCATGTTCAGTATCCGCACATTAAAACCGTTTGTTAGTATCAAAAATTTGAAAATTGTGTATTCGGCTTTAATTGAATCGTTGATCAACTATGGAATATTGGCATGGGAATACACAACTGACTCTTATTTACAGAAAATAACTTCATTACAAAAATCAATTTGGAATATTATATATGGGAAAAAAATCAAACTGCGGCTGGCTTACAACGCAACAACTTCATTTTTATATGATTATTTTAAGTAAATATTTTAAAGATGAGCATAAGAATTTATCACAGCATTCCTATGAGACAAAAAATAGAGATAAATTTGTAACGTCGAATGCTGTGATAAATTCTTATGGTCGACAACAAAGAAAATTCTTAGTCCCTCACTTCTTTAATAATTTGCCAAATGTTTTTTATGGTTTTGATAAAGTGTCAGATATCAAGAAGCAACTCAAAAAATGGCTTCTTGAAGAGAGTATTATATAGTTTTGTATGATCTGTATTTAAGGGTGTTGTGAAATGTATTTTGTATTGTTTATTGTGTACCTATGTGATTATGTGATTATATGTGATTATGTGATTATTGTGATTATTTGACGAGTTCGTGATGTATTTTTGTGTTTTTTAATAATATATGATTTCTGCCCCGATGTCAAACCATAACGTGGCTATGTGGGGCTTCAGTTATTTTTTAGTGTATAAATGTATCCATGTAAAAAACTAATAAAAAAAGGATAGTATCCTAACTGTGAAAATTTTGGCCTGATATGTTACTTTGATTGGCATGAGATGTATAATACACACACATACAAACTAACAGACAATAAATAAACAGTGATTCGAGTTATCAGTTTTACGTGGAGACGCTCGCTACGCTCGTTTGACAAATTGTCTCATAGTACGTTTATATGCAATTGTTTCAAAGTATATATTCTGAAAGTTGCAATGATAATCAGTAATAATGTAGTTAGTTATCAGGAATTGAGTGTATCGCGTTTGCTTAGAAAAGTTGCGCGTATTTCTGCCCGCTCATCAACGCGTTACACTGAGAGTCTTTTTTAGCTAATAAACCCTAGGACTCATGTCAGAACTTAAAACTGGGTCGAGTGTTTGTTTTACTGAAGCATTGGAGAAATTCAAGACTCACCTCTTGGGCAGTTCTGTGGCCGACCAAACAGACGAAGAAGATCGGGAGAGAAAAAGGCAAAGTTGAAATTCCGAGTTTTATGTAAAAACGATAGGAATCTGTTTCAATAAATATAAATAGTTTTACGAAAATCAATAAAACATCACAAAAGAGCACGAACAATGTACCACCAATTGAGAGGGCATTGAGTGAGGTGAACATGCCAGTGATTTCGCTTAATTTAGCATGATTTGAAGCAGAAGCCCTCAACAGATCCGCGTTGATGTGAGTCTGAACTTGGGACATGAGATGCGCGTTGAAGAGGCGCAGACGTTGACGTATTGCCAACATTCCCGCGATGACGTAACAGATGTAGACCGCGATGGCGATCTTGGGGACATAAACAGCTGATATTATAACATCAAGCGGGATATCAGTATCATGTAAAAGACTATCGAAGCAAATTGTGTGCTGCCAGTAGGCGACAAGACTTATGTAAGCCAGAAAGGAAACGTTGAGAATTATCATGTTCTTCTTATGTGGTATTTGAATTCCCAGATTCAAGAGTGACTCATCTAGTCCATGAAGTTGTTCAGTCAAGGATATCATCTTTCTTTGACGCAGACCGTTCAGGAAAACCCCCACATACACCATCAGGAACGAGTATCGGTTAAGACGATATACTAAAAACACCAAGAAGTTAATTGATGAACCCCACAAAAAATCTCTGGCCACAGCCAAGGGTGCCGGCGACGGAAAAGCCAGCTGGTATAAAACGCCGTAAAGAAATCTAATAGTTGCAGGAGCGAGTAGAGCGATGGCGATTGCAGCGCTGTAGACGGCTCCGACACGAGACACCTGGAACTTGACTCTTCTGCCGGTGTTGATCGCCGTCATGCTGAAGAGTCCCAACATCTTCATCACGTAGAACAACGGCAGCGCGCTGGCGGACACGTCCTTGTGTCGGAACATCGCCAGGAAGCCGGGCTGCTCGTCAGAAGTGTTGTTCGCCGTCTCGTTGGAGAGTCCCAACATCTTCATCACGTAGAACAACGGCAGCGCGCTGGCGGACACGTCCTTGTGTCGGAACATCGCCAGGAAGCCGGGCTGCTCGTCGTGAATACCTCTCACGTGAATCACGTTGTTGGACTTGGGCCAGATCTTGCGGATCAGTTTCTTCAACATTCTTGTAGCAGAGTTTCTCCTTGATGCTTCTTAACAGACGCTATACTAAATGACTTGGATGTCGTCCCATGCAAGTCAGCCCTGTGTCGGTTGCTAACAACAAGACATTCGTTGCCACCAACAGTGACTCAATGTTACCCAACATTGCAACATGTCTAGCTGCATTAATGTGACCTTCATGTCTAAACCCTTCCCATTGCATCTTCTTTCATACCGGGTTGCTAACTTAAGACAAACAGAAGGAATATTATACCCCACATTGAAATGTCTTGCGGTATTAATGTGACCTACATTTCAAGTTGCATTGCAAATGCAACTTCTGTTACATCTATCGGTTGCTAACAACAAAGATATTATGATACCACCAACATTAACCGTTACGAAATACTTCCCATTACTTAAACATGCCTTGTCGTCGAATCAATGTTTACTTGTTCCTTGAATGACCACTAATTTGCCTTGATTGATAAAATGTCATGCTCGAGGTTTTTGAAGGATGTTACAGGTAAATGAAATGATTAGTATTATAAGTATAAATTATGTGTTGAACTTACCCCCTCACGTCCCCCCTCCCCAATAACATTCAAACACTATACAACAGTTTGATTTATACACGGGACAAAGAATATTCTAGCACTTTTAACAAAGTGATATTTGTTACGTCCTCTTTCTCAAGTCATTTTATATACAATGAATTCATTATTTATAAGAATCGAAGTCGGCGAAATGATTTGTAGAAATCATAAGAAAAGAATGGATGTCATAAACACCCTCATTTCATGTACTAGGAAAACGCTCTGTGTAACGCGTTGATGAGCGAGCACGGATACACGCAACACCTCGAACCGAAATTATGTCTATCGAATGTCATTAAAAGCCAACAATTCTTTAGTTTCGTCACAGACTTGTATAAAAATCTCCAAAATCTCCACAAATATTGGTGCCAAGCCTTGCTAAGTTTTAAGTTGATCGATTAAACCTTTATGATTGAACGGTTCCTTGTTAATTTTCAAAAATCACAGGATCTCGTTCAAAAAATATACCTGGGACCACCCATATGATATGATATGTAGTGTGTGTACACAATATCAGATCAATCTGTTGAACGGTCATTATTAGTTTCATTTCGTTTGAAACTTTCTGCTCTAACTACCTTGCCTTGAACTGTAGATTCGAAGTCACCGTGAATTTGACAGCCAACACGCAAAATGTCCCTAAAATGACAAAAACTTTTGAAAATAACGACAGATTAGAGTGAAAATTGGCAAAAATACCTTAAATGTTGGTAAAAATGACCATGCGAAGTTTTTAGTTGGTCGGTCCATCGGTTCCAGTTTAAATTTCAAAAATCACAGGAAAAATGGTTTCAAATTTGAACCAATTGGAGGATTTGGCTGAATTTTTTTTTGATTGGGTACAATGTTGGTTGCAATGACTTTGCTAAATTTCAAATTGATCGAACCAACCAATCGAAAGATAATTTTTATAAAATTTGAACCAATCACAGGATCTCGTTCAGAAAAGATCCCAAGGATCGCATAGATTACGTTAGTAAGTGTACAAAATTTCAGATCGATTGGTTGTGCGGTTTGACCTGGGCAGTGAACACAAAAAAAAAAAAAAAAAAAAAACACACAGAGAAAGTGCCATAAGTGTACCGTGGTGACGCTCGCTACGCTCGCTCAATTATCCTGCAAATTGATTATTTCAACAGCTATGTTGATCTAAAGCCGTCCCAGATAATTATTTACCCACAAAAAACACTACGTGTAAAAAATAATTATATATATTATTTAGATAGTTTCGATTTTTGGCGCCAAGTATATTTTAGTTTTTAAATTTAAGGTTTGACTTGGCCCATTTTTTGATATCACTACTTTTCAGTGCTGAATTTTTAGATTTCTTCTATTTTTTAAAAAGGTAAAGAGACTTGGCTGGTATTTTTACACGGAGTGTTTTTTATGGAGTCATGTTATTACATAATATTATTAGATACTTGAAAAATCGAAAAAATTAAGAGTATACCTACTACTGTCTAAATTATAATTATGATTATAAATTATTACAATTATAATTAAAGAGACTAAACCTACACTTCCCCCGCCCCACCACACGTAAAGAGCGTCAACTTCCAATGCTGCCAATGCTAATTCTTGAAGCACAAAACAGTCATCTGAGTTAAGGTGGATTCATACGGCCGTTCCAAACCTGCCAAGTTTGCAAAAGTTCCGAATCGCCGTTCCAAAAACTCCCGTGTGAACTAGGAAAGTTTGGAACTCAATCTTCGCAGTTCGAATCTTTTCATAGTTCACACAGGAGTTTTTGGAACGGCGATTCGGAACTTTTGCAAACTTGGCAGGTTTGGAACGGCCGTGTGAATCCACCTTTACTACCGCGAGCGCCATCTTCCACGTGACAATGGAAGTAAATAAACAGTCAATGGCTCAGTCGATATGTTGTGCGGCCATCTTGGAGGTAACATGTCAGAACCGCTGTCAATCTGTTTCTTTGTATTTTTTGTATTTATAGATTTTATTTAGCTTACTAAGCCAGTAACATTACAGATACACTTGTTACCAACAGCACATATATTACACTTAGAATACATCATCAACTGATTGTCGCTTTATCCACACAATACAATGAGCTTTAAATGAACATACATGTTTTTCATTTCTAATGTCTACAGGTAACCTGTCATAAATTTTGCTTCCAGTGTTAAAAATTGATGCATACCATTTCTTACTATAACAGTGTTTCTTAAACCACATTCCACTGCTGGCTGCTCTAGTACTAATATTATGAATTGTTTTTACATTATCTAATTTATCTAAGATGTATTGTGGCATAAGGCCAATACTAATTTTAAACATAAATATAAGAACTAATAGTAACACAGACTGCTTAATACTCAGCCACTCCAGCATGTCTAACATTGTCAAGATAGGTGTTTCTCTACCACATCTGATGATCGTTCTCATGGCCTTATTTTGTAATATTTGTAATCTATCCAAGTGATTTTTATTTACATGTAAGAGAATTGTTGCTCCATATTCGAAATGTGGCTTAATTATGGTGTTGTATACCATACATCTTGACCAGTACGACAATTTTCCTCCTATTCTTCTGAGATATCCTATCTTTTTTCCTATCTTCTTTATCATATATTCAGCATGTAGTTTAAATTCTAATTTATCATCTAATATTATGCCTAAGTATTTAAATTCTTTAACAACTTGGATCTCATCCCCTCTTATGTTTAACTTTACATTACACGTTAACAGTTGTTCACTCATCTTATTAGTAACTCCTATGAACATTGATTTGGACTTATTTACATTTAGTTTCAGTTTGTTAATCTCTAGCCATGTAGCAATGTTTTCTAACTCGCTATTCATTTGCGACATCATTTCAAATACATTTGATCCACTCAAAGAAATAACCATATCATCCGCATACATGTTGAGGAACATATTAGAATTACACATTTTCAGGTCATTGATATATATTGTAAATAGCAGGGGTCCCAAGACAGAGCCCTGCGGCACTCCATTATGACATTCCATCCGATCAGAAATAGCATTACCATATCGAACTTTCTGGCTCCGATTAATAAGATAATCCTCTAGCCATGCCAATGGCATACCAGTCACTCCGTAAATGAACTCCAGTTTCTTCAGCAGTCTCTTCACGTTGACAACCTCAAACGCTCTTTTGAGGTCAAGAAACACTGCAATGGTAACCTCTTTCCTGTCCAGATCTTCCAACCACTTGCTAATGACATTTTGAAACGCAGTTTCACATGAGTGGATCCTCCGAAACCCAGACTGATGGGGAACAATTAAATTATTGTTCTCAAAGTACTCATACAATTGATCATGTACTAAAGTCTCAAATACCTTATCTAAAACACTTAACATATTAATCGGTCTAAAGTTACATATTTCAATTGAGTTAAAAACTTTACATACTGGTTGTATGACCGCTTCTTTTAGCATTTTAGGAAATTTACCTTGAAAGAGTGACATGTTTATTATATCTAGCAGCCTATATTTAATTACCTGATAGGAATCTTTGAAAAGCCAAGTATTTATTCCATCAGTTGACCCTTTCTTGTTTTTTAGTTTCCCCACAGCTTTGTCCAACTGCATTATTTTAACATTATTGAATGACATTAAGGTGCAGGTGTTACTTCTTTTAAACGTTTCTAGTTGTACAGATTGTTTTAACTCATCAGTCAAATTATTCATATCCACATCCCTGATGCTTTCAACAATCTCCTCTACACTATATACGAAGTACTCATTAAACACATTCGATATTTTCTTACAATCCTGTATAGTCTCACCTTCCACGTTCCTAATTTCAGATTTAGAACAGTTTTTTTTACTGGTAGTGCTGACAATATCCTTTAAAGTCTTCCACAGCTTCACTGTGTCATACCTGACCTTGTCTATTTTATTGGAATAGTACTCACGTTCATTTCTTCTAATAAGTGATTTTACATGGTTTCGTCGCACTTTAAAACAGGTCCAGAATTCTTCTCTGTTATAATGTTTGGCTCGTATGTAACATATGTCTCTCACTTTTATGTTTTCAAGCACTTCACTATTTATCCATGGCTGTCTCTTCGTGCCTGCATCAATAACTTTAGTCTTCACCTGATTACCTTTACACTCAAGAATATTTCTTATTAATACTTCCATCTTTCCATCTACATCTTCATTTTGAATGGACCAGTCACATTCAATAAGATCCATCCTTAGTAGCTGAGCATCATACTTTGACCAGTCCTCTATAGTTTTAGTTATTTTCTCAACATTATTATTGCTTACATATGACGGACAGTTCATATTAATAACAAGCATTTCATGATCTGATATATTTAAGCTACTTTCTACTGAGACAGATATGATTCTACTGTTATTAGTTATTGCTAAGTCAATCATTGTACTAGAAGACATAGTAATTCTTGTGGGCTGTGTTACTAATTGTTTAAGTCCATAGCTTTTCACAATCCGTTTAAAGCTTTTAGACTCCTTAATATTACTCCAATTAATGTTAAAATCCCCTACGTATAATGTCACTCCCTCTTTATCTGCATCCTCCTCAAACACATTATCTATGTACTGTAGGAACTCACTTAAGTTTCCGCTGGGAGAGCGGTAGAGCACATTGATGTTGCTATTAATACCTTTCAGTGTTACATTCACACCCAGCATCCAGTATAGTTTGCTTTGGTCATTCAATCTTGTAACATTATATTTAACATTATTTTTAATATAAAACATAACTCCTCCAGTGTTTCTACTGTGTGAGTTACATCTCACCATATTGTATCCATTTACTTCTATTTCCTTATCCAGTATTTCTTTGGTAACATGTGTTTCAGATACTGCTACAATATTAGGTCTTAACCGAAAAATCACATCTCTAAACTCTATTATGTTCCTAACAATACTTCTTGCGTTTACATGTAATATGTCCCCATTAAAGCGGAGCTTTAATTGCTAATACCTATTTAGTCGATTGTATAAAGAGGCTTCTATTTTCAAAAAACTTTCACACTCTTTGCTAGAAGCCATATGGTCAGTGTTCAGATTGATGCTATATTTCTCATTGTTTGTAATGCAATTAATGCACTTTACAGTTTCCTCCGTACAGTCACTTGTGCAGTGTTCTCCTGAACACTTTGAGCATGTTGGGGTTTTTTTGCACTCTGGACTCTTATGGCCGAACCCAGAACATTGGAAGCAGCGTACAATATAGATGTAATCTTCCACATCACACAGTCGCCAACCCACTTTCACTCTGCCTTGACTTAACAGCTTTTTTCTCACTTCATTATTTGTTTCAATAAAAACATTATTGGAGAAACCATTAAACGATTCTTTCACAAAACTCACTTTGAGATGGAAACCCACCATCTCTGGATCCAACTGATTCTGAGTAATCAAATTTTTACACAAATCTTCCTTATTAACGCAGTCTTCATGTTCCACACCTCTTATCTTCAACTTGAAATGCTTTTCTTTCGGCTCCGAAATGATGAACTCGTTGCCCATGGCTTCTTCAACTTTCTTCTTTACTGCATCTGTATTGTCACAGCTCAAAATTATCCCTCCATCTTTAACTGATTTCACCATGTTCACCCCAACTTTCATAATCACTGGATCTACATTTTTCTTCATCTCTTGCTTGGTAACAATGCTTGTGACAGATGCATCTTTCGGTTTTATCATAATCATGTTTTTAGGCACCAAAACCCGCGCATTCTTTTGAATTTGATTCAGTTGAATCTCAGTTTTCCCGGAAGAGTTCGCTGCTCTCTGCGCCCAGTTCAGATCATCGGTGGCATGCGCTATCTGTTGTCTAGATTGGGTACCATCATAATTCTGCGTATTTTTCCCTGTTTTCATTTGTTCTATTATCATTTCTAGCTCAGCTATCCTCTTTTCCTGGTAATTTAACCTCTTTTCCATCTCAATGGTCAACTTACGTGCTAATTCACTTTCTCTGTCGCCTGCATTTACCGCTCTTTCCCATCCAGCACAGCTGTCACACTTCTTCAGAATAGGCTGCGCCGGTTTCAACACTTCGATGGCTTGTAGATCATCACCACTTAATCCTTCTAGTCCTTCTAGTCTCGCAATCAAAGCAGTCTTATTCCCTTGTTTCGACACACCTCTCTTTTCAAGTTCACTTCTTAATTCGTTCGTACTCAATTCATTTACCTTCCTCACATGTTTTAACAACACCTCGTTGTCGGCCATCTTGCCATCTTGTACTGATACTATAATCAGTATATTTTTGATAGTATTTAATATTTATGGTTACCTGTGCAATAGGCCATTTAAGAAAGTAAAGATACATCTGTTGGTGAGGTGTGGTACTAATGTTATCAGGCTTAAACGCATGCGCAGTGATCACTTCAAAGGACTGGCGTGACGTCACCTCACCCACAGCCTTCTCGAAAACAACACGTAAATATGACAGACACTAATCATAACTAGTCACTACATACTAGACGGCTGTGGACCTGTCAGGCTTTATCGCATGCGCTTTGACTTTCTTAAATGGCCTATTGCAGGTTGCAGAAGAAATTCTTGTAGCTATAAAACCACTCATTTACAAACTATATCTTCGACTAACCGATAATAATTAGTTTAAATCGATTTGACAGCTGTTGGCCGAAAATATACTTTTTTTACATTGTTGATGTAAAACAAAAGAAGCTCGTGCAAACTATGAATAGTAAACGCATTAAATACGTAAAATGTAATTAAAAATACATTTGTTTATGCATTTATATATTTATTTATAAATATATACGTAAATATTCATATACATATTTACATATTTAGATTATATACGTAACGAATAGTTCTCTCAGTTCCCACCACCCCAGCGTTTCAGGAGCGCTACCGTTTGTAACTGAGATTTTAGAACTATTCGTATTGGCCATTTTCAGACCGCGAAAATCTGGAAGTTGACGCTCTTTACGTGTGGCGGGGCGGGGGAAGTGTAGGTTTAGACTCTTTAATTATAATTATTAACTATCACTGCTTCTTTGTCGCAATTCGTTTCAGCTCTATCCAATGTCTTTAGAGCAGAAACTTGCAAAAGCATACGCATTCGCATGCAACACAAAGGCTTGCTTATCAACGCGTTACACAGAGCGTTTTCCTAGTATTATATCGATATGTTGATTGTCATATCTTGCCAAGTAAATTAGTGGCCTTTCTTCGTCTTAACCTATCACCAATGTTTTTTGTCTGGGGCTTAACGTCGCACTGTTCTGCAGCGAGGCTAAAGGCGACGGATGAATGATTGTGATGATGATTGGGAGATGATGGTGAAGAGTCGGTAAGGATGGAAGGTGGGAAGGAGGCGGTCCTGGCCTTTTAGTAGGGTCCCTTCCCAGCATGTGCCTGTCGACTGAGGGAAAACCACGAAAAAAAACCCAGTCAGGAAGGACGGCCGCGGGAATCGAACCCGGGCCTCCGGAATACAAGTTCAGAGCGTTACCACTCAGCCAACCTGTTCCGTAATCACCAGTGTTGGGGAGGAACTTAACCGGGCACTAAAGTTCCTTTTTGGGGAACTTGTAGAGGAACGTCAAGGAAAGTCCTTTTGTATGGAACTTTGGAACTTATTTTACGTTTTTATAAGTTCCTTTCGAATAGAAATATACCTCGTATCTTATGACATGATTTGCACAGAATTTATAACGAATAATGACCCATTTTTTGTGGTTTATTAAATTTACCCGTATTTCTGAAAATATACTACTTGATCACTTTACTCACTCAATTCAGAGAAGGATAACTAAAAAAAATCTGGGTTGTTTTTGGAGGGCATTGTAACTTAAAAGGAACTTAGTTCCTTACTGTTAACTTTCCGTTCCTTTATTTGAAAGAAACTACGAACTGGAACTAGTTCCCTTTTGATCAAAGGATCTGGAACTACATTTTTTACTGCAACAAATTTTGTCCAACAATCATTCTTTCCCAAGACAATTAATGACTGGAATAGGTTGCCCCTATTTAAGGAGATCAGGGTTGTTAATAGTTTCGCGTCTTTGGTAGACTTGTAAATTGTTTATATTTATTGATACAGTGGTAGATATCTGAGCAGATGGGTTGAAATTTACAATTAGTTATTATTTATCACTGATTAAGTTATTTATAGGTTGAAATTGCAAATTTATTATGTGATTGTTAGTATTGTTGTAGACTATAGACTCACATTTCTGTAATATTCATGTAAATGAATCTAGAAATAAAATACTTAAAAAAACACTGCCTTTCACCAAACGACCTTGGATTAAGGTGCTGCAAGCGCGAGCGATTTTTCTGCTTTTTGTAGACACTTTTTGCGATACGATTGGAGACGAAATTGGTACACCAAATTATTTGAAATTTTAATCGTAACTAGATAAATGACAAACTTAGGGTTATTAGTTGGTACATTTTTAATTTTTTGATTCGTTAATTAGTAATAATTAGTGGATTTTTTGGGAAAAATTAGCTATTTTATCATCTCCCTGGGCGCCGTATAAAATTAAATTTCAAAAATGTGCCAAGGGATAACCCTAAGTTTGTCTTTCATCTAATCATGATTAAAATTTGAGATCAATTGGTTAACGGGTTTGGTCTCCAATCGTATCGCAAATTTCATCGTTTTGCGCGGTTTTGTTGAATAACCAGCGCCTAATTAACGATGCAATAAGCAAAAATTAAAAAGTGCTACTAATAAACAATCAGACTGATCATGTGAACATCATGTAAAAGTTACACTCACTTATGACACAATTTATCTCTCTCAATTTTCTAAAACGGCCGAGCGCTAGTATCACCTTAAGATTGTACTTGGAATAAAATCCGGTTTCTTGGCGCTATCACTTCTGATAAGTAAGTAATTATCTATATCCTTTACCCACTTGACGAAAACAAATGAAAGGTGACAATCACGAGTGACTGTTCAACCTGAAGTGTCGAGTTTGTATTTGTAATGTTGCTTCTCGTTTTCTTGCTCCTCGGAGCAGCTCTTCCTGCCATCAGTGCAAATACGTTGGATTATAACAGTGGTTTTTATAACGTCCTGGAGACTCCCGATGAACTGCCGTATGATTATGGAGCGGGCTCTGGAGCCGAGTACAAGATACCGCCTGTTTTAGAATTCATCCCGTCAACTTGCGGTGAGTGAAGTGAAGGAGTTTTTGAGCGAGCGAAGCGAGCGTCTCCTTTTGACTCGTTTGACACGGACCTCTGTTTTTTTTTGTTTTTGTTTTTGTCTGCTATCTGGAGCAATGGTAGTCGCACCGTTTCACCGATCGAACTGAAATTTTGCACACATGTAGATACAACCTTCTCTGTTTGCTGACCCTATTTTTTTTTTAAATCCATTTCTTAGTTAAAATTTAAATAAATATCTCCTGATAGGTTGAAAAATTAAAATGGTCTTCGATAAATCTCATCAAACTCATATTTTGCATAATCAATAAGACCAACATTGTCTCTTATTTTACAAATTTTCAGCCAAATCCTCCTATTAGTTAAAATTTAAAAAAATATTTCACGTGATTTTTGAAATTTAAACCAGAACCGTTTGACCGATCAACTTAAAAATTTGCATGGTCATCGGGTCCAGCATTATCTGTATTTTTGACAATTTTCAGACTAAACTGTGTTTAAATTCAAAAGTTTTTGACAGTTTACGGATATTATGAGTGTTGGCTGTCATATTTCTCGAATTTCATATTTCACGGCATCTTCGAATCTTCACTTCAAGGTTGTTAGAGCAGACACTTTCAAACGTATATTACGAAACTGATATGACCATTAAAATATTTTTTGAACGAGATCCTGTGATTTTTGGAAATTAACAAGGAATCGTTCAATCATAAAGGTTCAATCGATCCACTTAAAACTTTGTGTGGTAATTGGGACCAATATTTTGAGAATTGTTGGAGATTTTCATACAAGTCTGTGGCGAAATTCAAGAATTATTGGCTTTTAAGGTCATTTTCGATAAACAGAATTTCGGTTCGAGGTGTTGCGCGTATCCGTGCTCGCTCATCAACGCGTTACTCAGAGCGTTTTCCTAGTATATAAAAAAAATATATTCGATTAATATTTTTAAATGTTTTCTGAGTAGTGAACGTGGTCTCTAAGAGTTTTTATTTTTTATTTTTATCAGTATCTTTTACCAAAATCAAGGTCATTCGTTTAGGTGCAATTTTGAATCCCAGTGTATAGCTTTTTTGGGGAATTATAATTTACAAAATATTCAAAAATTGGTCTAATATCTAAGAAAAGGTCAATTCCTTGAATTTATTTGGTGCACGCCCGGGGCGCATAGCCCCGGAAAGTTTTGGAATGCTAACCCAATTCTAACCATTTGTGAACGTTTTTGACATGAACTGTCTATTTTCAATAGTTTTTTACACATTATTTTAAATATACATATTATTTTAATATGAAATCCTGATTTAGGGGGAGGCACCCCTTCCAGGCGCGTAGGAAGGGGTTGAGATGAACCCCCCTTTGATTCAATTCCCCTCCCTATGTTCTTAGGTACCTATACATAACCCAGAAAAAAACACTCGGTGTAAAAACGGCAGCCAAGTCTTTTTACTTCAAAAAATTCAACACTGAAAAGGAGTGATATCAAAAAAGGAGCCAAGTCAATGACATTTCCAAATATTTAATCGTATTTTTGAAATAAAAGAATAAACACCGAGAAATACTTTACAAAAGGACTTGGCGCATCGTTTTTTTAAAGACATCATTCTATCCTAAAAGTAGAAAGAAATTTACAAATAGGTACATTTTCCTCTTTCTATTAGAGCCAGAATCTATTAATCAAGCTACTTTTAATAATGGCTATTTTATAGTTTTGTCAATGGCGATAGTAGAAAGATTTCATGCTGTAATAGATAAGTAATATAAGGATGGAAGAATTAAATAACAATTGGAAGTGGGCTCATATTCTTGCAGTACTGTTAATATGGTGATATTAGAAGGGTATCTTTTCATAATTTGATCTTGACTGAAGGAAATCATGAAACGTTGTCAAATAATTACTTACTATCTATGGAACACTATATTATTTTTGAAGTGTCAAGTGTATAAAGTTATTTTTTTTAATAGAAATACAATGTGACTTCACTGTGTACTTCTTTGTGAAATGTATTGCTATAAAATGCAGATTAATAGAAATTTATTTCATGATGAGAAGGTATAACGCATGAGACTTAATTATGTTGACCACAAAACAATATTACGAAGATAACTAACTATTGTGTATTTATAGAAAACATAGGCAACAGTTTCATCGCGTATATATTCAAATAGAAAATATTTTTTACAGTAGGTATGTATAATATGTAATTGAAAGATGTTTCCCTATTATTCTAAAAATTCTTAACGACGGTTGTATGGTAATGGCATATGCTTATGAATAGAAAAATGTATTTAAAAAAACGATGCGCCAAGTCCTTTGTAAAGTATTTCTCGGTGTTTATTCTTTTATTTCAAAAATACGATTAAATATTTGGAAATATCATTGACTTGGCTCCTTTTTTGATATCACTCCTTTTCAGTGTTGAATTTTTTTGAATTAAAGAGACTTGGCTGCCGTTTTTACACGGAGTGTTTTTTTCTGGGATATCACTTCTTTTGTTAGTTTATTCATACAGCTTGTAGCACATGTCCGAGACAGGACTAATTTCTTTAAAAAAATACGCCTCAACCGATTTGGACAGGTACTAAGAAAAGTTGCGTTTGGTAAAAGATTAAAATGATTATCCAAAAAAAAATAGCTTAGGTTTCGTAACAATCGGTCCAGCCGTTTTCGATATTTGACGTCATTTGACGCCGGTTTTGAAAAAGCGGACGAAAATAATGTCTTCTTGAATTCATAATTAGAAGTCCTACAAAATTACATAATTTGATAACAATCGGTACAGCCGTTTTCGATATATAACGTCACTACCGGTTTTGAAATGGCGGCCGAAAATAATGTCGTCTTTAATTCATAATTATTAGTCCTACACATTTCCAAAATTTGAAAAAATTCCAAAATTCATAATTGTGATTCTCTCTGTAATTTCTCTCACAAATTAAAATCCGATTAGAATTAACTAAGAAATCAAATATCTATTTACAATTTTATTTTGTTGTCCGTAGTGAGAGTGAGTAGCGAACGGCGTGGCTCTCGTGCTTACTTTGACATTGCCAGAGAAGGGGATGTTCAGAAAGTATGTTACGCAAAATAGACAATATCTCAAAATTCAAATAGATTTATTTTTCAACTTAAGAGCAATACCCGTCACAAGTTGTCACAGTTTTTCTCCCCCCCCCCCCCCCCCCCCACAAAGTGCATACTTTCACTATTGGCACCGTGCGTGCATACCCCCAGCGCCACTAGGAAGAGAAATCGGCAAAACTGTACGTAGAAGAATCTTTAGTTTTATCATCTGTCATTGGTCGTGACCATAGCAACCAAACAAAATCAACAGAAAATTCAAAATAGCTCAGAATTGGTAAAAGAGAGGAGCAAATTAATAATTTTATCAGATTCAGTGGAATTGTTTACACTTCATACATTTTTCACAGCGAAATAACCTGTTGCGTATTATTGTAAGAGTGCATACAATGAGTAATGTTTACTAACTGCTGCAACTAAGGGTATGAGGATCCCGTAAAGAGTTGCTAATTTTTGTCACCCATCGCGCTGTTTCTCATTTCCAGAAACAAAAGAGAGTCAACACTCGGCGCCTATAGTTGCTAAGAAAAAATACATTGAAAGAATGAGAAAACAACACTTTTTATTGATTTATTGCAAAATATTACATTCAAAGAAGTAAACCAAAAAATACTAGCTTATTATAATACCTAGGTACCTACTTGTAGTTATTATCCTAAAGCGAGGAAAAATTCTAATTACCTACAGTTGAGAATAATAAATGTGATATTTCTTTTTGCTGGACCAAGCAAAATAGACAACAAACTGTGACAAGCTGCGATCTGTTCTTCGGTACTGCTTGGTTGTTTGCGTTGGCCCTGAAAAGGGCAGGGTTGCGACGTTTCGAATGGCTTGCACCATCCATCTTCAACCAAGCCTGAAGCTTTGCGTTGGGTTGGCCTAGCAGAGTATTACCGAAGAACAGATCGCAGCATATTTCAACGACTCTGAAAATCAACGAGAAAACAAACTGTGACAACTGTGATCCCGTTCTCCCCCTGTCACAGTATAGCAGACACCTCCTGAGGTGTGACATACTTTATAAACAGCCCCGAAGTTCTCTCACTGTTCAGTGACAGGCAAAGATGAACCCGCTCTAGCATGGGCCGGCCTGTACCTGGCCAAGTTAAACAGGGTTCATCATTCCCTGAAATGATTCTTCCTGGAAGAAAGAAACTCTCTTGGATATTGTGTAAGTCTTCCTTTAATTTCTCTTGATGAAATGAATTTTCAAACAATTTTGTCAATGAAAAAAGTGAATTTTCAAAATACATGTTTTAATTATTTTAATGACGAATTAGATTAGGAATAATTTTTGATAAAGAACATGCATTTATTATAATATTTATAACACTTTTATAACTTGGGCTTGCTTGTTTTCTTTTGTCAAATATTTGATCAGAAAAGCGAATGGAAAATGATGACAATTCTTGTAGAAAATACTGCCTGATGGCGCTAAGGCCTGATTGATAAAGTGGACTGTAAATTAGGGGGGGGGAGAGAAAAGATAGAAAACTCACCGACAATGTAGAGCCGTCTCGGCGTGAGGTGGCCGTCGTGGAAGCGATGGTCGTAGAGTAGAGCGGCTTGGTGAGGATGGATTTAACTATTCTAATCTAATAGAGTAAAGGAAAGGAAAAGAAATGGTATGGGATGCATGGGCCTGCCTGGTGAACGGCCAGGGAACCGCGTGGCACCACAAAATGAAAGGTCGAGAGCAGGAGCCCGCAACGTGTGCTCACTTCGAGCAGATAACTTAGAAAGGACCGTGGAACACGAACGAGGAAATGTCAAGCCACAGAGCGCTGGCTAGACTGAACCAAGGAACAGGGGATGAAGATATGACCACAAGGTCACAGAAGCGAAGGGCGGGAAAACACAAAATAATGGCGCGAACATACCGCCCACCAAAAAGGAACTTTTTCAACTTGAAAAGAACCAGTAAACGAGAAGAGAAAAAAAACGAATTCGAACAAAAACGAAACTTAGGTGTGAAACCCAAACTAACACTCAAGAGGGAGTGAAACCAGTTTATTTACTGGTCTCGTGTAGATGCCCGTCGCAGTGCGAACTGATGCGACGCGGGCAACACCGTCCTGGCCGGGGTACAACTGAAGAACTCGCCCGATAGGCCAGGAGAGGGGGCTACTGTTATCTTCAAAAATGAAAACGACGGCTCCTACTTGGAGATTTGATGATCCCCGTACCCACTTTCCCCGCTGCATCTGTGAATTCAGATATTCTTTGGACCAGCGGGTCCAGAAAGTCTGGTGAAGTTGTCGAATGAGATGCCAGCGAGCCAAAGGGGTGGCATCACTGGAGAATTCTTGCTCAGGTGGAGCAAGAAGTGAGGTGCCAATGAGGAAGTGGCCGGGGGTCAGATAGTCTGTGCTCTCTTCGGGGTCCGAGGACGTAGCGCAGAGAGGGCGGCTGTTCAAGACAGCTTCGATTCTGGAGAATAACGTAGCATATTCTTCGAAGGTGTACGATGAGTCAGAGATGAGACGATGAAGCAGAGACTTGGCGGACTTGACGCCGGCTTCCCAGAGCCCTCCGAAGTTGGGAGCGTAAGGCGGGTTGAAGTGCCACTTGATCTCGCGTGATGACAGAGCGTCGGCGATGGAGGTCCTATCTTGGGACAGCATCTCGAAGATCTCTCGAAGATGTCGAGCAGCTCCCACGAAGTTACGGCCGCAGTCAGAGTAGACGTAAGCGGGTAGACCTCGGCGCGAGGCGAAGCGGTCCAAACAGGCGAGGAAGGCTTCGGTGGACAAATCTGTCACCATTTCCAAGTGAACGGCCTTGGAAGCCATGCAGACGAACAAGCAGAGATACCCTTTGGTACATGGTGCGTTGCGACAAGTGCTGGTCTTGACCTTGAAGGGTCCAGCATAGTCGATGCCGACATGAGCGAAGGCGCGAGACATCTGCACACGTGGAGGAGGTAGATCACCCATTGGAGGTTGCAGCGGCTTGGCCCTGAACTTATGACACGTCAAGCATCGGCGAATTCGTTGACGAAGTAGTCCACGAAGTGAGACAATCCAATAACGTTGCTGGATCAACGCTTGAACTGTCCTGGGGCCTGAGTGTAGAGACGTTTTGTGATATGAATCACATATCAAAGCCGAGAGATGGGCTTCCTTTGGTAGAAGGAGAGGGTGGCGAGCGTCTTCATGAAGTGATGCGTGACGCAGCCTCCCGCCCACCCTGAGAAACCCCGAGATATCGAGAAAAGGCTTGAGTGCGGCAAGTCGGGACTTGACTTGACCGTGCTGGGCGAGCTGACTGAGCTCGGCGGAGAAGTACTGATTTTGAGTGGATCTGACGAAGATGTCGAGAGCGTCTTGAAGTTCTCGAGGCGTCAACGGGCCGGTTGGAACAGGTGTTCGAGATCGTTTGGCCAGCAGAATTCTGGCGAAACGGACAACATGGCCAAATACTCTTTGCGCACGGAGAAGAGTCGAAAACTTGTTGAAGTTGACGAGAAGAGGCTCGACGTCGACTCGAGCAGCGAGTATGACCACGGCAGGCTTGACTTCGGGAAGCTCCTGATCGGATGCGAGAGGAGGCGTAGCTCGAGGCCATGAAGTCGGAGAGTCGTGTAGGAAGGCGGGGCCGGCTAACCACAACGGATGCTCACGAAGCTGTGATGGCGACAAACCGCGAGAGGCACAGTCGGCTGGGTTGTCGGACGACGGGACGTGCGCCCATGACGTCGGAGAGGAGGCTTCAAGAATTTCAACCACGCGGCTGCTGACGAATGTCTTGAGTCGGTGCGGAGGTGTAGCAAGCCAAGCTAGCACTATGGTGGAGTCGGTCTAGAGATGGACGGATGCGATGGACAAGTTGCTGGTTGCACTGGAGACGTCCTTCAACAAACGTGCCAGCAACAAGGCGGCCGAGAGTTCCAGTTTTGGAATGGTCAGTGGCTTGACGGGGGCCACTTTGCTTCTTGCTCGTAGTATGTTGACAGCTGACGAGGAGGTTGAAGCGGTTTCTGTGTGAACGTAGACGACAGCAGCGTATATGCTCTCTCGGAGGCGTCACAGAAGCCAACAATTCGACGAGTGCCAGGGGCCGCGGAGAAAGTGCGAGGAATTCTGAAGCTGGAGAACTGGTGGACCTCGGAGACGGCGCATGTCCAGGCATCAGACAGCTGAGGGGGAAGAGCGTCGTCCCACTGCAATTGAGTGAGCCACAGATGCTGCAGAAACATCTTCATCCAGCAGACGAACGGACAAAGAAAACCAAGAGGGTCAAAAATACGAGCGATGTATGACAGAATAGAGCGTTTAGTGACTACCCCTTCAAAGGGTTGAGCGTGAAACGAGAATGAATCGGCGCTAGGATCCCAAAGAAGGCCAAGAATCTTAATGCCTACATCATCATTCGAGAAGACGAGAGGAGTTTCGAGATGATCTTCAGGAAGAGCTTGCAGGACTGCAGGAACATTGCTTGACCACTTGCGTAGTTCGAAACCTCCCAACGCGAGGAGAGATTTCAGTTCTTGCTGAAGAGAGCGAGCTTGCATGAGATCATCAGCACCGGACACAACATCATCAATGTAAGTGTGCGCCGTTAAAGCACGAGATGCGAGAGGAAATCGAGCTCCTTCGTCGCATACTAGTTGCTGCAATACTCTCTGAGCGAGGAAAGCAGAAGGAGTGAGACCGTATGTGACAGTATTCAACTCGTACTCCTGTACAGGGGATTCTGGTGTCGGTCTCCAAAATATGTGTTGGAAATGACGATCTTCGGGATGAATCAGAATTTGTCGATACATTTGCCGAATGTCGGCGCAGACCGCAATGGGATGAGATCGAAACCCAGTAAGAATGGCAGGAAGTTCCCTCTGAAGTTTCGGACCGCTCAACAGGAGCTGGTTGAGCGCGACGCCTTTATTGTCAGGTGCAGAGGCGTTGTAGACAACGCGCAACTTCGTGCTGGAGCTCGCAACTTTATGTACACAATGATGCGGAATTACATAAGAAGACGAATTCTTGGCGAGCTGCATGTGTTCAGACTTGCAGTAATCCTGCATGAAGTGTTGATACGCTTCATCATGCGCAGGATTGCGTTTGAGACTACGTTCCAATGAGAGAAAACTCTGGAGAGCGGAGTCCTGGTTACTGCCGAGAGACGGATGTGACGTGTTGAACGGAAGCGCCACGGAATAGCGTCCGGTCGAATCCCGCTTATGAGTAGCGGCGAAATGCTCTTCACATCGCTTGTCGTCAGGATTTTCTTGAGGAGGGCGTTGAACTTCTTCAGATTCCCAAAATAGGCGAAGTGTTTGTTCCAACGAGGGCGTTGAACAAGTCAGAAGAGAGAGAGGGGTTGAGGACGAACTTTCAGTAGAAGTAACAGGTCCCAGCACGATCCAGCCGAACATGGTGTTGAGGGCTGACGGATTCCCTCCAACGACCATGTCGCCGGACTTCCGCAAAATGTCCGGGTAAATGTCGGCGCCAATAAGAAAGTCGACTTTGTCAGGAAGGTGAAATTGCTCATCAGCAAGCGACAGGCCGCGATAGCGTTCGAACACTCCGCGGGGGACTGATTTAGTCGGAAGTTGGCTCGAGATGGCAGACAAGACCAACGCCTGAACGCCAAGAGGTGCTTCGGGAGAGTGGCGAGAAGCTATGTTACACATAACAGTGCTGAGTACCCGAGCAGAGGAGTTGCCAATTCCTAGTAACTCAGAAACAGAATGGCTTGGCTGCACTTTTAAGCCTAGACGTTGTGTCAATGAATGAGTGACAGCGGAAATTTGCGAGCCGGAATCAACAACAGCGCGAAAGGGTTGATACCGTCCATGTGCGTCACGAATGAGCGCGCGAACCGTGCCTAAGAGCACCGTCTTGAAAGCTAGCTTGCCTGTCTGTTGACAAGTCAGAGAATGAGGTGTGTCGTCATTAACAAGTTCAGGCGAAGCTGGGGGAGGATCGACGTTCTGTTGCGGAGAGAGCGTCGACTGAGGAGAAACTACAGAAGTTGTTGCTTGAGCTGGATGCAATAGCGAATGATGTTGTTTGCTTTGGCAGCTAGTGCAGGTCCTTTTTGACGAGCACTGATCACGAGTATGTGCGCCTAAACAATTAAAACATCGCTGGAGGCGTCTCAATGTTTGGTATTTCTCGTCGCGAGTTTGAGCGAGGAACACAGAGCAATTATACAACGTATGATTCTGATTGCAAAGTGAACACGATATTTGTTTACGAGCAGGCGATGAGGTGACCTTGACCTCGGGTTGCTTGGCAACGAGGAGCGAGTTCAATTGCTTCGCGTGAGGTGCAATCTTCTTCAACGTAGTGCTTGTAGATGTAGCGCGCTGATCAAGGCCACATAATTCCAATGTCCGCGAATGTTCTTCTAAGAATTGAATCAAGGTCGCATGCGTTGGTGTAACTTGAGAAGATTGTTTGTTTTCAAATGCCTTCCGCGTTGAAGTGTCAAGATTAGACAAAGTCAATGAAAGCAAAAGAAAGTCAGCCAAGTTAGGCACATTGAGAGCTTTCAAAGCGCTCACAGAGTTCTTATGAACTTGCAAGAAATTTTGCATTGCAGAATAATGTGAGTTAGTCTTGAGTGGAACAAAGTCCAAGATTTGCTTGATGTAGTTGTTGGCCAATAAACGTTTATTCTGATAACGTTGTACGAGAGCATCATATGCGAGAGTATAGTTTTCAGTGTCGAGTTGAAAACCAGATATGATTGCGAGAGCCGAGCCAGACAACGTAGATCGCAAATAATGAAATTTCTGAACAGGGTTCAGTGTTTCATTGTTATGCACGAGAGATGTAAACAACGAGAAATATTCCGGCCAGAGACTTGTGTCACCGGAAAACGAATGCAAATCAATACGCGGCAATTGATTTATAACCGGAGTCGGTATGACGGGTGTGACTGGCTGAGGTTTAATGACCTTGGCGGCAGCCGACAGAAATGCACCTTGCGCAGCATACAATACGTCTTCAAAACTCGCAGAGACCTTGGAAATTTCGAGGGGCTTGAGAGTTTCCACAAGTTGCGAATTATGTTGCATGATTGAACTCTGCAAGGCGTCAAATTTGGCTTGAATCACAGTTAGCCGATCGAAACGGCCTCTAACCGCGTCCACGCCTTCGGGGGTCAACAATCTGAAACCATCATAGGTTCGCTGAACCTCGGCGAATAGTTCTTCGCGTTGACCTTTGAACACGCTTGGCTCACGTTTTTGGGCTTCCATGACGTGAACGAACGACGAAATGTAGGAAATTCAAACTTGAAATCCGACAGCAAGAGAATAATACTAGCGTCGAAACTAGTAAGAGCTAACGAGAAACCACTAGCATAGAAACTAGTACGAGCAAACGAGAAACCACTAGCATAGAAACTAGCACGAGCAAAACGAGAAATCCACTAGCATAGAAACTAGCACGAGCACACGAGAAATCACTAGCATAGAAACTAGCACGAGCAAACGCGAATTCCACTAGCATAGAAACTAGCACGAGCCCACGAGAAATCACTAGCATAGAAACTAGCACGAGCAAACGAGAATTCCACTAGCATAGAAACTAGCACGAGCACACGAGAAATCACTAGCATAGAAACTAGCACGAGCACACGAGAAATCCACGAGCCAATTCTAACTCCGGCGTCGAGGGACCAAATGTTGGCGCTAAGGCCTGATTGATAAAGTGGACTGTAAATTAGGGGGGGGGGGGGAAGAGAAAAGATAGAAAAACTCACCGACAATGTAGAGCCGTCTCGGCGTGAGGTGGCCGTCGTGGAAGCGATGGTCGTAGAGTAGAGCGGCGTGGTGAGGAGGGATATTAACTATTCTAATCTAATAGAGTAAAGGAAAGGAAAAGAAATGGTATGGGATGCATGGGCCTGCCTGGTGAACGGCCAGGGAACCGCGTGGCACCACAAAATGAAAGGTCGAGAGCAGGAGCCCGCAACGTGTGCTCACTTCGAGCAGACAACTTCGAATGGAACCGTGGAACACAAACGAGGAAAGGTCAAGCCACAGAGCGCTGGCTAGACTGAACCAAGGAACAGGGGATGAAGATATGACCACAAGGTCACAGAAACGAAGGGCGGGAAAACACAAAATAATGGCGCGAACACTGCCTATTAAAGTGAATTGCCCTAAGACTAAAATGATCAGTACAAGAGCAAGAATAAGTCAATGTCCATCAGTTATTCCAACCACTTATTACATATCAACCACTACATTTTCACAACAAAGTCCAGGTTATTCTATCCAACTACCTTACGAATCATCTGCAAACACCGTTCACCTAAAATCAGACGCTCCAATTTCGGAAACTTCATATAAATCTCTCCGAGCACGGTATCGAACATCCACAAGACGCTAAACTTGCGGCTAGCATTCAAATACTAATCAAAATAACAATCTTTCAAAACACGAAATGTAATTATATTTCAGAGAAAGGCCCAGAAATCAATTTCTCGACTCTGCGTTGCACACTTTTGGAATGGTGTAATCAAGCTCTATCAATTGCCATTTGACTGATGTCAACAAATACAGTTATATTGAGTTATTCTCCTACACAATGACTCTTGTCTTGTCACCATTACAAATATGATTGGATGAAGACAGAGAATCATTGAAATGGACTCCCGGCCTTCTACCTCTGAGAATTGGACAAATATTGTCAGGTTAGTGTTGTTGCATGATCGTTTAAATTATGAAGTAAATTTTCAACATCATAGACTTTTGTTCCAAGTTGAATTTCAATGACGACTCAATAAATTGTTTTTATAATTATTCTATCAAACACTCTCAAACAACACATTAATTAAAAGCTAGGAGACACGGGAAGAAAACAAATCAAACAACAAATTAAAAATTTAGAAAATCCTATATTTAATATCATTCGACTAAATCTAGAATATAATACAGCAGATGTCTGCACACTTAGTAATACTAGTATTGTCAATATCAGGCTCTGTGAGTGGTTGACATTAAGAATGAAACTAGAGAGTAGGTACGTATTTACAAGTATGAAAAACCACTAAGTTTATGACTAAACACTACACAATTCATAATCGGTACACCAAATAAACAATAATTAATACCGGGTTTCCAGATCTTCCATGGGACATATAATTCCGAAGCAAATAATGTTTCAATCTGACATAATTTGAAGAGATATTGCATATCTATTTCTTCGTAAACTTACAATCAACGTGAATGGACAAGTAATACAAGCTTACGTTCGAACACTTATTGATATTCCAAAATGAAATAAGAACGTCTTTATTTGTACCTAATTGACACTTAAGCTTGTGTGGCAGTCGCAGGCAGGTACATCAATTATTACAAAACATTTTTAAAGAAAGAACTACTAATACTACTAAAGTGCTTAATTAAGCCTACAGACAGAAAACAACATAGGTAGGTAGGTAAGAATAGGTGCTCAAATAATATAAAAGAACATTATTTTCTTATATTGGATTTTCCACGCAACAAAATTATGATTCTTTCTTACAGACCAAAATGGCAGTGATATTATGCAGTTACAGATAAGACGATCGAGTAGTGAGCATAGCCGAGTATTGTAGTAATTAGATTTTTATCAATATCGTTCACAGATGTAATTGTTTATGAAATAAAACTGCTTTGCGTCTTCAGAACTGTTCAATGAAAGAAATTTTATAGTTTTGAATAGTTATTAAGTTATTTGTTTTATTTTGTCCTACAGATATTTAGTGTCATATTTTTACTATTGTTCAGGCACAAAACATTGAATAGGATGAACAAAAAGTCATAAACTGTTCCAATATGTGTTATTATTATGTATATTGATTGAACTGTATTTAACACGTCTATGATGCCCTCTTTTATAAACAATTACATTTGAAACAGATATTGAAACAAATAGAGTTAAAAATTCCTCAAGGACAATATCACTGCTCAGCCCCATTTTATACGTTAGTTACACCAGCTTGGACTGGCGATAAGAGGCCTAGCGAAGCGAACGGGAATCGCACGGTTCTTCAAAGTGATTTTCCTAAATTGTGTCTTCCCACTAAATAATTTTAAAAAATCAGATAGTAACGACCCATCACAGCCTACTAGACTAAATAATGCCACACACTGGAGTACTGGTACAACCTGAAAGTGTTAAATACGTTTATTTTACCATAAATATCGTATTTAACAATTTGAGGTCGTACCAGAGGTCATAAAGTACTCCAGTGTGCGGCATATTTAGTATATTAGGCTGTAATGGGTTGTTGTTACTATCTGATTTTTTAAAAATTATTAGTGGGAAGACAAAATTTAAAAAAACCGCTCTGACGAAGTTTGCGATTCCCGTTCGCTTCTCCACCCCTCTTAAGGTTACTTGAGCGCGGAACTGGCGTTGAGCTACACCAGAGTGGACTGGCGTGGAGGTTGACACGCCGCCAGCGCCAACACCTCCTCGCAAACCTTCCTGTAACACCAGGCGTCGCCCTTGAGCCTCTTCCGCCTGATCCCGACGACCTGATCGGACTCTGTGAGCTGGATCAAACAGACTTCCAGCTCGAACGTGAGCTTGCAGACCTTGGAGCGCGCGTGGCCGATGTCCGTCTCCAGCTTACCTCGCAGCGTGTAGCTACAACATATTAGATTAGATTTTAGATTACGAGGTTATATTGCGCACATTAATTTTTACTTCTAACCTTGTTGATCATAAGTGGAGGACATGGGGAGGTGTCGACCTAACGGGCCCGATCCGGGGGAGTCTGAAACTGCTGGGAAAGTCAGATCAGAATGGTGACAGACTGGGGGGGGGGGGGGGGGGGGGGCCAGCTTGAGGGGCCCGCGGATTTGGGGAGGGCATGGGACCAGGTCGAATCCGGACTGCACTTAGTTCACTGCAGTTAGTTCATACGTTCATTGCACGGAAATTATATATCGGACTATTTTCAGCTTTTTCAATACTTTCTACAATTGTTCTGGCTTAGGGGGCCGGCACCAGTGCGCGGACAGTATAATTTCAAATGCTTGAAAATTATACTCTGACTGAGCATCTGACTGGATATCAGAAGGTCTTGGGTTCGAGTCCCACTCGAGGAAAATCTTTTCACATTGCAGTTGGTATTTATTATAATAGAATGTCGCTTAAAAATTGTGCCAAATCGCCGATTAGCCAGGAAAGAACAGGCTAGAGCAGCGGTCGCCAACCTTTTGGACCTCGCGGACCACTTATATGACAATTTTATATCTCGGGGACCACTCAGGCGCGTAAAATACGTATGACGGGAAATACGATTGGTGAGGGAGACAATGGGGGGTCTGGGGGGAGGGCCCCCCAGCACCAAGCGGGTCCGGGGCGCTTAGCCCCGGAAATTTTTGGTTTTCAGGAAGTCATTTGGCGCGTTTCTACGCTATTTCAGCCAACTTTTTTTTCCAGAAAAAGCGTTTAAAATAACTCTTATAGGTATTGGAAAAATACTCGGAAACTGATATTATTTTCATTATAGAGCTAGTGAATACGTATAGTTGGTAGGTAGATACTTTGTAAAGGCATTATTACGTATTGAAACATGTCCGAATTCAATACATTTGTGTTGTGCCATTTTTCTAAATTAAATAAATTGCATGGAAACTTAAAAGTAAACTTCCAATTTTCTCTGCGGACCACCAACATTTTCTCGCGGACCACCAGTGGTCCGCGGACCACCGGTTGGCGACCGCTGGGCTAGAGCGTAAAGCTGAGGAATCACTCACCCTTTGCCCGAGACGCTGATTCCCTTGCAGATGAGGGCCTCTCTCAGTTGACTCAGAATCAGATCAGGGTCCTTAGAGGAGGTCGTCGACACATTGCACAGACCCTGGAATCAGACACATCGGAGTACATTTTACACGCTACGATTAGCTCTCGTGTGACGCAACAAATAACAAAAGTGCAGACAAACGTTGCTAAATAATTAAAAACGGCCAATCAAGACACAAATAGTTGTCTGCATTTCCATTGCACACTCGTTGGGACGTGGGACCTTAACTTTGTAGGTGCACTTTTTTATTTTGAAGTTCGTGTTTCCATAGGGCAGGGAAAAGGAGAAACAATTGAAATTGAAATTTAGTTACAGGTTTACTTTTTCCGCCATAACAAACAATTAAAGCAAATTTAATATAATTTATTTATATAAATATCCCCCTGATATCCTCCATGATCCCCCCTTTGTCTAGTACCAAAGAATCCACCAGAGGTCAGTCGTGTTCCTTATTTTCTCGAATAGACGATTCCTAAAATTATCTGAGTGGCTCTGGTATCTGAAATATTTCATAAGCATTGTGGTCTCCAGGTTGACGGTGTAACCCATTTGTTAACAAACATCAATAGGTATGTGGAAAATGGAATTGAAACGGCAAGTAAAATTTTCTTACAAACCAGAGCCTCTCAGGTACGTTATGGAATTGTTTATTGTTCAGGTAGCTTGAAACACATCAGCAATGCAAAAATTTGAAGTATTCTTCCAAAGATGCACATTGTACTGGCAGTTGACGAGTTAGATTTAATTATAAATCAATCGAAATATTTTTGTACCTAACTATATACCTAAAAAAGATTTCTCCGGAGCCTGAAATTGCCCAGGTATCAAAAATCGCCCAAAAACCACAGAATCGCACCTATTTTGAAAGGTGCCATCAAGATGGAGGGAACTACTGTGGCTGGCTGTTCAAGGAACCAAGAATGCCGTGACCAAATCAAGTGTTGTTCGAGTCAACTGTCAAACATTCTCCTCTTTGTGAAGGCTAGATTTTTCAGCAAAAGGAATGGATATTTGTTATCGAACAAGTATGCAGATAGTATTCGATTGGAGACACCGAGTTATGCAAACATTTCATTTCTGTTATTTCACAAATTTGTAAATCCTGCACCAAATGTGGAGATAAGCGGATGGAAACAAGCTGAGTTGCGACTGACCTTGGGAGAGAAGACAGCTGGCGAAGCGGGCGACGATTCCGCTTGTGTCCTGCGGCGCGGCGTGAGAACGTGGCGCACTCGGTTCAGTCCGCGCTCGAACATCTTGCGCGCAGATCCGCGCGGGGAATCCATGCGCGGCGTCACCGGCGATCTGTCATGGTCAAGCACAACGTTTATGTCCCATCATCAAGCATTACACCAATCTTAAGAGGCAAACGGAAGCGAACGGGAATCGCACGGTTCGTCAGAGCGGTTTTTTGAAATTGTGTCTTCCCACTTAATAATTTTAAAAAATCAGATAGTAACGACCCATTATGTACAGCCTAAAAGACTAAATAATGCCGCACATTGGAGTTCATTATGACCTCTGGTGCGACCTCAAAGTGTTAAATACGATATTTTTAATAAAATAATCGAAAATAATCGTATTTAACACTTTGAGTTCGCACCAGAGGTCATAATGAACTCCAGTGTGCGGCATTATTTAGTCCATTAAGCTGTTATGGGTCGTTACTATCTGATTTTTTAAAATATTTAAGTGTGAAGACACAATTTCAAAAAACCTCTCTGACGAACCGTGCGATTCCCGCTCGCTTCCGTTTGCCTCTTAAGCAGAAACTCAAATATTTTCGTCTCTCTGATAAAATATTCAAAAGTTATGAAACTGGAAAACTGAATTTCTAAATTTTAATCTTATTTCATTGATTTGTAGGTACAGAATGTATTTTATTGAGGCAGTTTAGTTGCAGTTCAATATTGTTGAGGAATAGATGGATGGTGGGAAAGAAGCGGTCGTGGCCTACTAGTAGGGAACCATCCAAGCATTTGCCTCTTGACTCGGAGAAACTACGAATTTAGACCTTCAGACTAAGTTCAGACAAAAAGGATGCAAACACGAATCAAACCAGAGACCTAATCAATAGAACTACTTCCCGTGAGAACTAAAACAACAATTAATAAATAGATTTTAATTCAGAATTACAGTAAATTAGTTTCATTTTTGGTTGGATATTTCATCCAATCCTGTATTGTTGTTGTCGAGAGTTTCAATTATTTGATCAGAATCTTCTTAGGACAAAAACTGGAAAACTGTTCAAATTATCTAAAAGATAAAAACAATAGAACGATGACATAATCAAAGAAAATGAAACTAACAAATATAATACTTAAAGTCTTCTTGATAGGGAATAGGGATATTTCATCCTGCAGGTAGTTTATTTCTAGGCAATGTCGACAGTTTCGATTCATATATTTGGACTTTCTTCATGACAAAACTTAACTTTAAAAAACCAAATCATATAAATAAAACAATTAAACATTTCAAATAGGGGACCGAAACTGTTGACATTAGGTACCTAGAAATAAACTACCTACAGGATGAAATATCCCTATCAAGATTGTAATTATTTATTATAATCCTGAATATTTCAAAACTCTTACAAATGTAATACTTGCTTGAGCTTGAGGCTACACACTACCTGCCATGTGATTGAAATGGTAGTGAGTGTCTGTAAGATCTCGCTTGTGTTGACTTACTTGATCGTCGCTGCATTCTCCTTGAGTCTGTCAGCCACCGGTGTCGCCATCTTGGCTGGAACCGCTGCAACACACATTACATTCACAACTTGAATCCAACAAGTACAGTGCAGCGGAGAAGAGAGTTGAGTAGTTGAACAGACATTTGTTGGCAAAATACTACTGCCTAATAATAACTCAGGTAAACTAAGGACTTGTGAATGAATCGGAATGTCTGCTCAATCAATCCTCATGATCATCAATGACGAGCTTACTAGACCTCATTTTTTTAATGTTCATTTACCTTTGGTTATGTGGTCATTGAAAATAATTGGTACAAAATAACAAAATCACTAATAAGAGATGATACTGGATAACAGGTTTCAAACTGGTCCCTCCCTACTAAGAACCTACCCAAGTTTTTTGTTGTAAAATCACTAGGTACCTACTAGTGTTGTAAATTTGTAATTTACTCAGTAAATTACTACCTGTAAATTACAAATACCGTGTAATTTACACCATTATTAAATTCCGGTAAATTACCGGTAAGGTAATTTATGGTATAAAACGAAACTCGGGTAAATTACCATGGATTTTTTCATATTATAAATACTTTTTTACTTAAGAGCATCAAAATAGACGAAAAAACTTTCTTTTTGGATAATTAAGCGTTATACAACATTTAATACCTTTTCACTCGTTCCTTTTAGAACGATGATTTTTTTTTAGAGCTAATAGCTCTTGAAACAGACTTTGAAAATATTTATGTCTGGGAAAAAACTGTCAAATTTTTTTCAAAAAATTTTCAATAGAAAAAAATTATGTTTTTTTCTTTTTTCTGTAAGACCGTAAATTATTTGTGGTCTTAAATGAACACTGTTGCACAAAATATATTATATCTCATCATTTCTACTCATATTGTCATCTAGAACAAGCTCGACTTTAAATTTTCAAAATTACCCAACATTTGTAATTTACCGGGTAAGTTACGTGGTAAAATACCAAATTTTAAATTACCGGTAATTTCACATCACTAGTACCTACCATCTACAAGAGAAAATTTTTAATTTCATTTGGTACTACAGTGCGTTCGGACAGGACCTTTCAGCGCCTTAGGGCAAAATATGTCTAAATACAATCGCCAATAAAATGCCGTCTACACCACAGACATGTGGATTTTCTTTGCTCCTCTATACCATTGTTTTAGGGTGAGGTCGAGGTAGTGCCAGAAAAATATCCAAATCTAGCGTGTAAAATAGGAATTCAAGCAGAAATTAGTTTTTTCGCTGCTACAACTTCCGTGTGAAACGTACTGTAGTACCATAGACATTATTAAGGCTATACAAATGTCTATGCAAGTACCTACACAAACTTAGCGGACAAGTATTTGTTTCTTGATTGGCTGTTATTAATTTTTAGCATCATATGTCCGCACTTTTATTACATATCGTCGGCTACACGGCAAAACCTCGTAAGTGCCATTTTGGCCAAAAATGGACTGTTGAGTTTTTTCAATAGCTTAATAATGTTTCCTGCATTTGAATATTCCCGCAAAAATCTTTGACCAATGGAAATCCTTGTTATTTAACATATATGAAACCAAGTGATCAGCAAAACCACGCAGGTGCCTTTGTGTAATGGCGTAAAGTGCTTAAAACTGATAAGTTAACGTGAGTAAAAACACGTAAGTGCTTTATATAATAGGAACTAAAAAATATTTTAAGTTTTGAGTCAATTAGCATGTGTAGTATATTTTTACATGAATTTACCAATAAAAATAATTTTGATATACCTATATTTTCAAATTGTGATGTTTTTTGTCTCTCCTGAACATTTTGCAAAATGGCACTTACGAGGTTTTGCCGTGTAGCCGACGATATGCTAAAAGTCAAATTAGGCACATTCGGGGGACAGAATATCTTCCTCCGAATAGGTCTATCTATCTGTTATTGTGTAACCGAGGAATGGATCGACACTCACCGGGACTCGGCTCGGGGCTGTGATGCCGCTTGGAGCGTCGACGAGGACTCACCACGTTCTCCTTGTCGCTCTTGCCTTCTGAAACAACCAACACATTGTATTACACATGTGGAGGGATGCATAGGAATCAACATTGTAATATACTGATTATGAAAAATATGTCAATTCATCAGTACATTTGCAATAAATAACTACTTTTGCAGACTCATAAATTGCTTGGAAAATTGTAAAGCCTGATGTACATGGTACAATTTCTTGAACAACTTCTGTGTCATATTCTCATTTTCCATACAAATTTGTATTTAAATGATGCAACTTCTTGTTGCAGAACTTGAGCTCAACTTTTATTACATTTAGAACATGTTCTAATTTCCATTTAAGAAGTGTGGCACATAAGTTGAATAAGAAGTTGCTCCGTGGAAATTGGGCTTAACAGAAGTAAACAAAGATACCGAGCACGGGGTTGAAGGGTTTGATCATAAGAAACAACCACCAATCTCATACCTAATCATCAAAAATATTTCCTACTCAACAAATAATACCGATGGTAATTCGAGCTCCAACTTAGCCGTTTATTGTTGATTCTTCTGAATGCAGTTGTACCTTAAGGTACGTTTACAGTTCGGCGTTCGTTCGACGTTCAGCGCTCAGCGTTGAGCCTCCTGATTGGCCAACGCCGAGTGCTGGCGTTCAAGGTCAAAGATAAACCATGATCATCTTTCAGCGCTAGCGCCGAGCGTCGAACTGTAAACATACCTTTACTTATAATTAAATGCATTACTCATTAAATTTAATGACTCATATTTAATATTAAAACGTATGATGAATAGATAATCTAGAGATATGTACACGTTTTTAGTTATTTATCCAAGCCAGGAGGCCAATTGAGAACACGTTTTGAATCCACGCACATTTTCATAGTTTAAAATGTAAAAAATTGACGACCAACTTTGTAAATTTATTCAAGTTTTAAACAATGCTAGTACAGTAAAACCTCGTTAAGTCGAAATTGAAGGGACCCAAAAAAAAGCACTTCGACTCATGATTTTTCGATTTATAAGTATTTTCATAGAATTATGTTTTCCAGACGTGTAGTAAAGATAAGCCTCATAAACCTACCCCCTCCCCCTGCGCAAGGGTCTACAGTTTGTTCCTAAGGCAGACACACTCATTGTTCTCGTTTTATAAGGTATCGTAAAATCATTTGCTCTTATTGTATCCTCGACCATTTTTGCACATCCCTTGTTCGAGGTCGTTTACAACCTTGTAGCTCTTAGCTCGCTTAGGGGGTGGAGTATTATTCCACAATGGTATGTATATATTTATGAGGTATGTTTTGACACTTTTAGGTTTTTACTTTTTACGATAGGGTCAGGTCCATTGTAAGTTTCCCTAATACATCATAAAACGAGAACAATGAGTGTGTCTGCCTTAGGAACAGAGTATAGAGACCACTTGAAGACAGCTGTTTAGTGAAGGGTCAATGCCTCCAATGGTTTAAAGGACACTTATTATTTACGCAATTATATATAATCTGCAGACTGGATACTAAACAAATTAATCACACACTTAATTTTTGACAAATCGATTTCACAATTATTATTTATTCAACTACCTATAGGTGTGGTGTTATTGAAAAAATAAATAATGGAACAGAAACGGAAAGATAATTGTTCGTCATTTATGAATCATCAAAAGATTGAGAAAAAATTAAATAGGTGGAAGATTTCTTGAAAAAGTCACTGATTTCAGTTTGTTTTTCAGTCGACAGAATATTTATTTTATGTGGACATCCATATTAAAAGTAAACATAAGATTAAATATTACGCAGAATAATCATTCAATGACCAATGTTTATGCCGGCAGTCAGTTGTTGACTATTTACAGCCCTTTTCAGAGTGACTTTTTGCTCTAATTCTTAGAAACAGGGATCCAACCCTCCACCCGTGTCTGTTTTTTTGTTGAGAGACCCACTTGTCTTTGAGATAGAGCAGGTAGTGCCAGCTGGGGTGCCCCAGGAAAGGGAGGGAAGTCAGGCGGACACTCTGCTCCAAAAATAGAGGACATTTTTGATAGAAATAATCCTGTATTCTCCGAAAATTGTATTATACAAAATAAATACTTCGATTTATAAACTGAAATCACATGTTATATTTCAACTTGGGGCCAAATATTACTTCGAATTACGACTTACGCAAATTTCGGTTTATAATTTATTTTAACATGTAACAGATTATACTGTGGACGGGACTTGAGTTTACTTCGATTTATGATGGATTTCGGCTAATGGTTGTTCGATTTAAGGAGGTTTTACTGTAATGTACAAAACGTTTTCAAAGCGTGAATTTCAAGCATTGGCCTCCTGGGGCTTTTCTCTATAATTCCGTGTTGGCCCGAATCCATTTCACGTCCACAATGATAACAAACAATTCAACTTTCAGTCGTAAAACATTACTCTGAAATGATTTCGGTACAATCCGCAATCATCGGCCTGATAGAAACGGCCACTGCTGTATCTTCTCTCTACTCACCGTCAACTGGCTCCACCGCGGCTGGTTTCTTGGCCTCGATGACTGTGTATGTCTTGTTGTTGGGACTCAGCACTCGCGTCGGTTTGTCGAACAACGCCTGGCTCAAGTTGGCCTGCAAACACATCACATCAGTAGGTACTCAGACAATGCAGTAGAGCCTCAGTCACACGATTTTAAAGGGACACAAGCAAGGAAATGTCATTTTGGTACATTAGATTTTTAAACTGGTGATCAACGTGTTTGGAACTTATCAAAACACCTACTCAAATCGATAAGTGTGAAAATGTGTAGAGGATAAATCTTTACATCAATAGAAGAGAATCTGAGACGCAAAATCTATACTTTTCAACAAAATCGATGTGAACTCTTTCTATAGTAATTTACTGCGAGCGTATTATTGCACCATTATTGTATTTTCCCTCAGAAAGGTGGAGTAGCGGGTCAGCCGAATAAAATGGAAGTAGTGATGGGAAAATTCCCGGAATTTATTTTTTGGGGAATATTCCCAGGGAAAATTCCCGGGAATATTCCCGAAGGCAGGGAATATTGGGAATTTATTAATTCTACAAAATGTATGCTTAAACTGAATAAATAGGAAAATAGTTCAACAAAAGTAATTATTGATAGGTAGTTGATTTGTTATTCATGATTCATAGTTCAAACGCAGTTGCAGAAAAAGAAAAAAAAATCAGATATCGAATTTTGGAAGCGTTGTGACAATTTTAAGCAAGTAGGTTAAAATTTAGTTCACCAGTTCACACTGGTGCACTGAAATGACTGCACGTAAATATTTTAAAAGTACAAACCGCGCATTATAGGTCAAAATGAGCTCACATTTCTTTTGATTTTGACAAAATTATAAAGTTTAAATATTTAAATAAAAATGGCAGCCATGACAAAAAAAATTAAAAATTAAATCGTCAGACTTCTCGGTAAGAAATTTCTACAATACAGCAAACGGGTAGATTAGGTACCAAAATATTTCTAACCTACAGAATTTCACAAGCACCTGTAATCAAAACGGAGAAAAAGTAATGGGACAGCGAATCACTTACAGATTCTATCACTATCCTGAGGAACTGAAGTGTTATTGTGCCACATTTGAATCTATACATAAGAATCCAAGTCATGGTACCTAATGTTCATTTAAATGAAAAATTCCCATCTTTTGGGAATTTATATTTACCTTGGGAAAGTTCCTGGGAATATTCCCATGTGCGGGAATATTCCCACGGGAAAATTCCCGGCTACCCATCACTAAATGGAAGCGATGCTGAAAACAAAGGGTTTTGACAGAGTTTACCAAATGTGGCTTACTACGCAAGCAGCGAAGAAAATTACTACCTACACACAGAGACATGAATGAGAAATACAGTTTTCAAACACCTAGATTCAATTTTCACTACATTTTCTAACAACTTCAAATGCTCACTTGATCTGATTTTAGTTTTACAAAAGGAAGTTATTGGTAGAGATTTCCAATGTTATGTTCCTGTCCATAATAATTAATACCAGTCCAGATAAGAGACGCATTCCAAAGTTCCTCCGAAGGAATGCATTCCCGTGAACTTCTCCTACCTCTGCGCGAGCTCTGAACAGCATGCGCGGGGGCGTGACGATGCAGGGGGCTCGCCCGCGCCTCTTCATGCCGACCAGCAGGAGGTACGTGGCCGTGTCGTGGTCGTACCTCCACGTCGACACGCGCGCCCACATGGCCGGCGCGGACAGGCCGTGGTAGACGGCCAGCGTGGACAGGCAGGCGGTGTCGCGAGCGCGGGATGGTGTCTGCGACGACAGGCCGTTCACGGGACCTGAGGGGAGACGAGTTGTAAGCCGAGGGGAAGAGATTATTCTAGATGGATGAATTGTACGGGATCTTAGCTTCTGAAGAAGACTTTTGACTAGAAGTCAAAATGGCAAGTTGGCAAGTTATAGAGGTAAAAACCTCTATAGTAATACTATACCTGACCTTAATTGAGATTTGTACCTATACCCTACTTTATTTTTTCTTTCTTTCGACAATACCTACCTACAGCAGGTAAAAATTGCAAATTGATTTAGGCTAGACGTTTTTTTTCCCTTAATTTGAGTTGGGTATTTCCCTTCTCTTGTGCAAAAAGATATAGCACTACCTATTCAATTAACCTTACAATTAATTTGTTTTCCTTCAGAATTAGCCTCCAAGTGTGGAAATGCCCTTCGCATACATTATTCTCAGTAATGAAGCCAGTTATGGATTCTATTCCTCTGGAGTACCTACCTAGTAAAGTAGGTAGCTTTGTACTACTTAAAAAAGTCAAATGACAGCAACATTATGTAGATACCTAACATTTTATGCTGAACTGGGAATCAAAACTTAAAAACACCATGGAAGCAGACAGAATTAAATTAAATTTTGAAGACCATTAATTCCGATACATTAAGGTGCTGCAAGCGCGAGCGATTTTGCTGCTTTTTGTAGAAACTTTTTGCGATACGATTGGAGACGAAATGGGAAGATCAAATTATTTGAAATTTTAATTGTGATTAGATAAAAGACAAACTTAGGGTTATCCCTTGGTACATTTTTAATTTTTTGTTTCGTAAATGAGTAATAATTAGTGGATATTTGGTAAAAATTATCTATTTTCTTGTCTCCCTGGGCGCCGTATAAAATTGAATTTACAACAACCCTAAGTTTGTCTTTCATCTAATCATTATTAAAATTTGAGATCAATTGGTTTACGGGTTTGGTCTCCAATCGTATCGCAAATTTCATTGTTTTGCGCGGTTTTGTTGAATAACCGGCGCCAAATTAACGATGCAATCAGCAAAAATTAAAAAGTGCTACTAATATACAATCTGACTGATCATGTGAACATCCTGTAAAAGCTACACTCACTTATGAAACAATGTTTCTCTCTTAAGGTAATTTTCTAAAACGGTCGAGCGCTAGTATCACCTTAACGTAGTAGCTGGAAGAGAGTGAAATTATTGAGAATCACATCTGCTTACCCTTGCCTCCGGCCAGCATCCACGGATGCGTGAGGAGCTGCTTGACAGTGATCCTCCTTGCCGGATCCGTCTGGAGCATCTGTCTGATGAGCATCTTGCTTCCGCCCGACAGCCACTCCGGTTCCTCGTACTTGCCGCTCTGCAACACAACCACCATCATCAACGATACGTCACAAGAAACACAGCAGGAGCACTCTGGACTGCAAGCGCGAGAGATTTTGCCGCTTATCGCAGGCACTTTTTTGGATACGATTGGAGACGAAATGGGTTGACGAAATGGATTGAAATTTTAATCACGATTAGATAAAAGACAAACTTAGGGTTATCACTTGGTACATTTTTAATTTTTTGATTCGTTAATTAGTAATATTTAATATTTGGTGAAAAATTTCTATTTTCTTGTCTCTATGGGTGCCGTATGGAATTTAATTTTAAAAATGAGCCAAGTGATAACCCTAAGTTTTTCTTTTATCTAATCATGATTCAAATTACAGATCAATTGGTTAACAGGTTTGGTCTCCAATCGTATCAGAAATTTCATAGTTTTGCGCTGTTTTGTTGAATAACCGGTAATTAATTAATGATGTAAGAAGCAAGAATGAAAAAGTGCTACTAATACAATCAGATTGATCATGTTGTGAACATCCTATCAAAGTTACACCCACTTATGAAACAATTTTTCTCTCTCAATTTGCTAAAACGACCAAGCGCTTGCACCACCTTTGGTAGGCTTAGATTATTTCATCATTCTGGATTAAGTTGTTCAAAGTGACCCTGCTGAAAAAAAACTTGGCAACTTGAAAGAATGATACAAGATCTTGGCAGTTCTTCTGCCACTTTCCAACAGCCGAGAGGCAAAGCTGGTAAGGTTTACTATTAGTACGCCATGACCATGACTAGTGTTGGGATTTTTCATGAATTTTTTTTTTTTGAAAATTTTCATGAAAGTTTTCATGAAAATTTTGATTTTCAATGTTTTGAATCCTGAGGAAGGTAAATTTTTTTTTTTTTATTCTTTTTATTTTTCTGGTAGGTGCACCGACATTTTTAAACGTATTTCTTTCACGCATAATAATGTAACACACCTCCATTAATACTTTACAAAATAAAACAATTGAAAATATGCTAAAAGGTCCTCTGTAAATGAGTATTTTCATGAAAATTTTCATGAAAATTTTCAACAGGTCTTAAAAATTTTCATAAAATTAAAATTTTAATGAAAATTTGTACTTTGAAAATTTTCAAGTTCTAACACTAACCGTGACCTTCCCACCATTCGTCCTTCCATCATCATGTCCAATCATGATCATTAATACTCATCTGTCATTAGCCAGCTGCAGAACAAATTGTGACTCAGCAAATAAAAGTGTGTGTTTCACTCTCTACGCTAGGACCAGAGCTCGAGTTACGTACCAGGATCTTGCTGTATAGTTTCTGCAGTTGAGCGTCGTCAAACGGTAAACTCCCGCAGAGAAGAGCGTAGAGCAGAACTCCAAGACTCCAGACATCCACCTCCGTGCCTGTGACAACAATCAGAAGTCAAGTAATGTAGCTTAAAACATACCTGTGACTTGTATTACAAACAATTAAAAGAATAAAAAACCGAGTAAAAAACGACATAGTTTAGTAAGTTCTTATTGACTATTCTCTGTGCCATCTTCAGACACGCTCATTGTTCTCACTTACAATGCACCTATCGTAAAAACCTAAAAGTGTCAAAACTTAGGTAGGTACCTCAGCTGTGGAAAGTTATCTGTATCAGCTCTGCGCAATCTATTGCAGCCAATAGTCCCCCAAATGTGTCTACGATTTCACCCACTCAAGGTCCATTTTTTTGGAACTAATCTTTATAACCCTTATAGCGAGCTAAGAGCTACAAGGTTGTAAACGACCTCGAACAAGGGATGACAATAAATGGTTGAGGATACAATGAGAGCAATGAGTGCGTCTGCCCTAGGAATAAAGTGTAGACACTAGGGATGTCGGCGGGTCCAAAAATCAGGAATCGGGTACCCGTCATAAATACTCGGGTAATTGCCCCCCATACAAAAGAAAAAAAAGATTTTTTGTTTTAGGGGTTCGTGGTTTTTTAGGGGTTTAGGGGTTTAGGTAAATAAACACGTGGCACTTAGCTGCGTGAGAGGAGTAAATGGCCCTCTCTCAGAGCCATCTGTGTGCTTGTCCTTGAAAAGAATTTAAGAAAACAGGATAGGACATTCTTTGAAAAATAACAAATAACATTCTTTGATAACTAACAACTTCAATCATAAGAAAACACGAATTTGTGCACCTTTCTACCCACGACAAACTTTTTCAACTTTTTCACTGTGGCCTAAAGTGTGATTGAAAATGAAAATACAGACGCATTTTTCCCGTGCTCCTACTCCCTACACATGATTTCACCCCTCCTGCCCCATTCCTCTCTTACCTCCCCTATAGCAAGCAAGGTCGTTGAGCTTCCCCTTGAGGCGCAGCTGATAATTGTGCTTAAACATCTATCTTTCAACTAAACTCTAATAATTTTTTTTTTTTTTTTTTTTTGGTACCCGCAATTATTATTTATTACCCGAGTACCTAATTGATTACCCGGAACAGCCCGGGTACCCGAGTACCCGCCGACATCCCTAGTAGACACCTATTTGACGATGCACAGCAAAATAAAAAGCTGCTCGAGGTTCCTACTAAGTACATTGGTAATCATACATTCACTGATCAAGTGGAATTCTATCGGATGCTCACACAGAGAAGATTATCACTCTCACTAGTAAGTGCCAGTATCTAAACAGATAGTTGATGGGGAAGGAAATCACTAATTTAATTTGTATTAGTAGCTATACCTAAATGATTAATTTTCATTTATAATTGCTAAATTGATTAGGTAGGTACCTACATTACTAGGTACCCATCTTGTTGATGTCGAATATCGACTCGATTTTCACAGCAATTTAACATTTATTCAACAACAGCTTATAAATACTTTTGAGTTTTGGGATTTTAAATTTAACTAAGCACAATCAAGCAAAATTAATTCTCTCCAACTTTGTCACTTTCAACAACATTCCATCTTGAACCAGACGTTCACAATCCCGGACAGGTTGTTAAGAGTGCGATCCACCTCTCAAGCGAATCAGACAACGTCTCGTCTCGGCCTACCGTGATACTTCTTCCCGAGCACCAGTTCCGGCGCCGCGTAGCTCGGACTTCCGCAGGACGTGTCGAGGAAGCATTTGATCCCTCCGGTGGGCCGAGCGCAGAGTCCGAAGTCGATGAGCTTCAGGTTGCCGTCTCGATCCAGAAGGATGTTCTCCGGCTTCAGGTCGCGATGCACGAACCCAAGGGAGTGGATGTGAGCGACGGCAGACACAATCTGGCGAAAGTACTCGCGAGATTCTTTCTCCGACAAGCGCTTGCATTCAACTGGAGGTGAGAAGTTCAAATTAGTTAAAAGCGAAGTGAGTGTATTCATTCCAAACATGGCAAGAATTCCGTTCCTTTTCCATTTGTGCTCTTTTCTCAAACATCTGTCAAACAAAGTAGGTAGTACTGTACTAAGAGATCAGGAAAATTTTTACTTTAATATTCATTCATCTAAGTTGAACCTACCTAGGGGCTATGCAAACTCGTCATCTACCTCTAGTAGGTGAGCTCTGATTTCATTGATAATAACAAGGATAGATTGTCAAGGAACCTGACCAGCAGCCCTGCTGAAAAATCTTAGCAAGATCTTGCTAAGATCTTGCCAAGATCTTAGCAAGATATTGTAAACAAGATCTTGCAAGATCTTGGCAAGATCTTGGCAAGATCTTGCAAGATCTTGGCAAGATCTTGCAAGAACTTAGCAAGATCTTGCAAGATCTTAGCAAGATCTTGCAAGATCTTGCAAGATCTTGGCATTCATAAATATTATTCATATAATAGTATTCATAAATATAGAAAATTTTATTTTTTTATGAAATTTTAACGTTTTTTTGGCAGCAAAATGTACAAGATCTTGCTAAGATCTTGCTAAGATCTTGCAAGATCTTGGCAAGATCTTAGCAAGATCTTAGCAAGATCTTGTACATTTTGCTGCCAAAAAAACGTTAAAATTTCATAAAAAAATAAAATTTTCTATATTTATGAATACTCATTTGCATTCGGGAAACCTCTTCTGAAGTATTGGACAAGGTTTGATTACACATTTCAATTATAAAATCCCGTGGAACCGCCGTGTTTTGAACCTGCGATCTCGTGGTCCGTAGTCGAGCGTCTTACCGAGTAGGCCACCGGTGCAGACAAGACTTAGCTGCGCTAATAGTGATCATATTGAGTTTTCATATTTAAGTGAACATATTTATATTATTTAGTGGATCATTATATTGTTATTAACATGATAAAATAGGAGAAACGATAAATATTAAGATTTATTTATAAAGTAAATTGATCTGTGATATTTCCCCATAAAATATATCAGCTCACGCTCTGTAGTATAATTACTATAGTTTATTTTACTAGGTGATGTGGTGCAAATTTTCTAAGTCAATGAAGTAAAAATTCTGTAGTTTATACCTTACTACTACAAATACTGTAGTAAAAAGTCAATGAAGATACTTCAGAATTTACTAAACTACAATATAAATCGGCTATAGTAAACATACTGTAGATTACACTTTTCTTTACTACAGATGAGATACTATAGATTTTCAATGAAGTATATATACTACCTATAGAACTTACTATAGCAAACTTATTCTGTCTGTAGTCAAAGTACTCTAGCTACATACTTCGAATTACTACAGTGAAGTACGTTCCCTATAACTTTACTATAGAAAACTGCAGTATATATCGCAAGTAGTAAAAACACTATAGTACATACTTAGAATTATTATTATTATTTATTTATCAACAATTACTACAGTAGGTCAAGTATATTTACTCCAGAGTAAAAAACAGTCTATTTCAGCGGTAGTAAAAATACTGTAGTTTATACTTTAGTTTACCACCGATACTGTAGAATTTACTTCAGTAATCCATGGTATTATGGAGTAAGTTTTTGCATGTACTTCAAGTACTATAGCACATACTATAGTTTACTACACGTTATTACATAATACTTTGGAATACCTACTTCAAAATATACTATAGGAAATTTTTCTAAGGGCCTTAGCAAGATCTTGAAAAAATCTTGGTAAGATCTTGGCAAGATCTTGATTAGGTCTTGTCAAGATCTTGATAAAATCTTATTAAGATATTACCAAGATCTTACCAAGATCTTACTAAGATCTTGGTAAGATTTTGGCAAGATCTTGATTAGGTCTTGTCAAGATCTTGATAAGATCTTATCAAGATATTACCAAGATCTTGGTAAGATCTTGGTAAATCCAAGATCTTGATAAGATCTTAGCAAGATCTTGGCAAGATCTTGGTTAATACAAGATCTTAGCAAGATCTTGCAAGATCTTGCAAGATCTTGGCAAGAATTTTCAGCAGGGAGCCTACATGTTTTGTTCAAATACCGTTTTATGATTTGTTGGGTGTATCTACTCATTTCTTAGTCCGTGGCTAAGGAATCTTCTGACCAAAAACTCGTTAGTTACACACTCGTGTGTGTAAAAACAGCTCATTAGTTACCTATACCTTAACAGTATTTCCATGCATATTGAAGGCTCATTTATTGTAACAAGTTCACTAAAGCATAAAACGCATATTATTCTAGCTTCATTCACATAAAATAAACACTGATTTAGTACAATCAACAATCAACATGAGAAGCAATACCTATTAGACTTGTAAGGTATTCCACAACAACTTTAGTGACAGTTAGAGTAGAATTGTCATAGGAACAGTTCAATTTAAATGTACCTACCTAGACAGCGCTCTGCAAGTTTAATCAAATGTCCTTTATGGATCAATTCCATAGATTAAAGTTAAACGCTAATCTCCACGGTTCATGGTTCGTAAATCATCATAAGATTTAAATTTGGGTCAATTAAATAGGCTAATTTCAATGTGTCAGTTCACAATTGACTTTACAGACGGTCATAGCTTGGTGATCTATGTTTAACTGCGACTCGCAGTCCTTTTAGCTAGGTAGGTAAGGTAGGGTGGTGGATGGTAATTGCGGTCGGCACCTATATGCGGTCACGGCGTAATATATTGGTTATTACGTGTTGTTTTGTATATTATTGTTGGCAAACCTGGTATCTAAGCCTTCTTTGACACTTCCTTCGAACTTCTAGCGCGCCAGATTTCTATTTGACATTGCTGTTTACAAGATAAAAATTCATTTGTGTTGAAAATTCCAGACTGTCAACCTAATGGCGTAAGAATCACGCAGCTGGGCGTGATATTCAACAAGTGATTTATATATTAAATTCTTTTAGGAATGTGCCACAAGTCAAATATATTATTATAACAACATTATTAATGAATAAAATAATTGCACTAAGACTGAAAAGTATCCCGTATTCTTTAAAAAAACAAAAGAGTGGCGTGCCCGCAATTCGGACCCCTAAAACGCAGGCTGCATTTGCGGTCAACACATGTATTTTAAATGGCGGATCAAGGCGTAAGTAAGAAATTAAGAATTCAAGATGGCCGACCATGAACACCAGCTGATTCTGGGAGAACCAAGGAGGTTCTAAATATATAACCTCCTTGGGGAGAACAGTCATTTTACAAATTAATAGAATACTTTTATGACGTGAGATACATTTATCTGTTTAAAGTGACACAGTGGGAGTGTTATTACAGCAATTAACCAATCCAAGTAATGCTAGAAGATCCCAAAATTAATTATTTATCCATTGACCGCAATTAGATGCCCTAGCTGACTGCAAATTGGTTCCAATAATATGAGGCTGACCGCATTTACCAGCCTCCTGTTTTTTTAACAAAAGCGCCAAATCGTGTCTACCACGTATAGCCAACTGATAAAACAAAAAATTATATTCATTCTGTGACAGTTCACGGACAGAAAGTGACCTTCAAAGATATTGAACTGTCAACAGATCGTTTTCTACATGCGTGTGAAGTGCAAAATTGTCTTAGGTGACCGCAAATACCATCCACCACCCTACCTACCTAGGTAGGTACCTACGTTACCTTTAACTAATAAATGTCCAATCCCTTTCATCACCTTTTTCCATCAAGAGTACCTAGGTACCTAGGCCGTTAGCTTACCGATACGATCAAAGAGTTCCCCGCGAGAACAATATTCAATGACGAGAAAGAAGTGAGTTTCAGTTTCGATCACTTCGTACAACTTGCAGATGTTGGGATGATCCATTCCTTTCAAAGCCTCTAGCTCCAGCTGCACACGATGAATATCATCCTAAAACGAAAATAATTCCAATATTAATCAACTCAAAGAAATTGCAACAGGTGGAGGGAGGGAGGGCAATGCATTTGATCAAAAAATGATTGCACCATTCATTTGGTCAGCAGAAGCTAGGAACTTATGAATGATTTATACCTAGGTAGTACAGCTAAAACTAGTAGGTATTTTATACTTACACCTAATGCAGATTTCTCCATCATTTTAATCGCCACTTTTTCACCCGTTAAAATATGAATAGCCAATTTCACTTTGGCAAAACCTCCTGAACCAACAGTTTTTTTCAGCTCATAAAATCCATCCAACCCTTCGATCCCCATTTTGTGCTATTTAGAGGAAACGAGAAAGTTTTTCACTCCACTTTATACCACTTATAAATTACACTACATGTACAAAAATATATTAATTCACTCAAATATTATAATGCAATCGGATTTTCACTGTGCCGCCGAGCGGTTGATGGCCATTTTGGTAAACTGTCAAACTGGATTTGAATTGAATCGATCGATATCTCGATTCTCGCACGAGAATCGCGTCGATAGGTCGTTTGACTTCAGCGCGCGATATATTTAAACATTGAAAATTACGAACAAACTTTGCGAAATACATAATGTATATAATTTATAATAATTATATTATTGATTGCTAAATACAAATAATATTGTTTATATATGTAACTAATTTTACAAGGTAAAAGTTTGATGTTATGAATTTTATAACACTGTTTAGACCCATGGGAGACACGATATTAGGGATCTACCCCGCACTGAATGAAATTTCGTTGTTTTCCTTTACGTCAAGTTTGACGTTAGCTGTCTAAGTTCGATACTTTTAACCTCAATCATTACAAAAATGGTGTGCGCAAGAATAAGACAGTCTCTCAGTGCACATCTCGAAGTCGGCTTTATACTACTATTCGAAATGTTCCAACGTTTCTCTTACTTCGGTTTCCAAACACTTCTCTTTCTCTTTCTGAAACACGAGTTAAAATTCTCTTTGTCCGCCTCCATCTCTCTCTACCACGTCTTCGTCGGCTTGGGATTCGTATCTCCCATCCTCTTCATGATCATCGCCGACAAGTGTCTGACGAAGTACTGTGCGATCATGACGGCCTCCTTGATCGTGCTCGTCGGCGACGGTCTGGTCATCTTGGCGGCGTGCTCGGCGGGGAGTGACGGACTGAAGAGGGTGTACCCTCACATCGTACTCGTCACGATGTTGGGGTTGACGGTGAGGTCGGTTGGTTTGGGAGGACTGAAGGAGGTGGTGCGATCTTTAGGCGGGGATCAGTTCTGTTTACCGGAAGAGGAGGTTCATCTGCGAGCCTACTACCAGGTTAGTTCTTTGATTGATATTTCAAATCATTTATTTCCACAGCCTTCTTGATGCCAAAGTTTACAAAATATCTCTCTCTTCGTTACATAAAGTGCTTGAAGAAGGCTGTATTCGAAATTCATCATACCTACCTATTAGGTTATTGTTATCCAAAAAACAAACCACTATAAAAACGAAGCCCTTTAACTTTTAGATTTGTTTTAACATCGCGCTGTTCTGCATTCTAAATGAACTGAGACGGATGAATGATTTCGATGATGATTGGGAGATGATGGTGAAGAGTGGTAAGGATGGAAGGTGGGAATGAGGCGGTCGTGGCCTATTAGTAGGGAACGTTCCAATCATGTGCCTGTCGACTGAGGGAGTAGGAAGGACGGCTGCGTGAATCGAACCCGGGACCCACATGGCGTCACCTAGTGATGTATATTTCAAAAAAAAATTACATGTTTCATAAAATATTTCATGAAAAATTTAAAACATTTCAAAAAAGAGTGAAATATTTGATAATTTATATTTTTCAAAACTTTGTTTCTAGACAACGTGCACATGAAATATCACCGAAACCTTTACATTGCGGGACTGTGATATAATAATCATAGTAATTTACTTTTTATCTGCAATGTCAACTCACTAGAACTGTCTTTAGATGAGATACACACTTCTCAAGTCGTCCACAGCCTTCAATATGATATCTAAGGAAACAGTGATGATTTCAGACATTTTATTCGGGGGGGGGGGGGGGGGGGCTAATGAAAAACTGGGGTGCAAAATTTAATCTGGAGAGGGGGGTGGGTGTACCCAAACGTAGTCCTCGTATGAACTACTTTCATCATGGGCGGGGGGGGGGGGGGGGGGCAGAGCCCCCCAGCCTTAGCCCCTCAGGGCATTTTTTTCGAATATAAACATTTTAAAATCGATTCTGGGATGCTAAACTTCTCAAATTACAGCAAATAGCTCCCTATTTTTCGTTTTAATGAAAATATAATTTAAGAATTTTGTTTCTGTAGATATAGTTTTGTCTCTGGGCTCGGGGGGTGGCTAAATACCTTTCGGGAGGGGGGGGGCTCAGCCCTCCCCCCTCCCGAGACATGCCTGAAATCATCACTGTGAGGGAATATTAGAAAAGAGTTGAATCTTTTCATTTCAGACAAAATGACAAATATTGCAAAAATTTTGAAATATTTAAAATTGAAACATTTACATTACTATAGCGTCGCTTTTATACTCTTGATCGCCTCAGGTCCTCTACTACTTCATGGTGTTGGGCATCTTGGGCGGCATCTTGACCACGCCTCTACTTCGCATGCACGTCGCCTGCTTCGGCCAGCTCTACTGCTTCCCTCCGGGGTTCGGCGTCGCGGCGGCCGGCATGTTCCTCGCCGTCGTGGCGCTGCTCTGCGGCTGCGCGGCGCTGGCCAGGGGCGAGCCGTCGGGCAGCGTCGTCGTCGAGGCGTCGGTCTGCGTCGCGACGGCGGTGAGCAACAGAGGTGCGCTGGTTGACTGTCAGTCATTTGACAGAAATCATTAGAACGAATTCCAGCAAATAAGCGATACGTCACTTCTGGCAAGATGGCTTCTATCAGTCCAAAATAAATATGCTAGATCTACACTTTCCCTACCCCTGTGTCTAGCAGGGCCGTAACAAGGGGTGTGCGGGCGGTGCGGCAGCACAGGGCACCGCCAACAAGGGGGGCCAGGACGCCAAATTTTTATGAAATTACTTTTTTGCACACAAAATTAGTTTTTGCGCATTAAAAACACAAAAAACGCCCTGCGGGGTATGGTTGATGTCGGTGATGATACCCAAGAGGTCTAACCCCCCCCCCCCCCATTTCACAAATTAATGCGCCCTTTCAAGAATTTTGAAATACAGTTTTATAATAATTATTATTTTCCTGAAAAAAAATCAGTGAAATTGAAAGTCAGAAATTATTAAAAACCATTAAAATCCTATCAAAAAAATCTAAATTTTCCGTTTCAGGGCCCTGGACTTGCATATGGTTAGGAGATCTTCCCTCCCCCCCCCCCCAGGCCCCTCATTACTGTCATTGTCCAGGCTGACAATGACAGGTTATTGTCTCGGGCTGATTCATTCGCATTGCATTTGTTTGGATTTGTTTCTACAATTGCAATTGCAATTTCGATGGCATATCTTATCTCGAAAAGATCACCATGACTTCTTCAGAATCAATTTTCGAATCATTAGAAAGAAAATAACATGTCATGAAACTTTCAGAACTCATAGTACAGTAAAAACTTGTAAAATCACAAGCTAAGTCTCATCTAGTGGAGCGGTCGCTCCACCCAGCCAAGTCGTACCGTACACTCACACTCACTCAACATACCGTAAATGCATAATAAACTGAGGAGCAGACCAACCACTTTTACTGTAAGCAACAACATGGCATTTTCGGCCTACTGGATCTTAAAATTGGAAAATCTCACATTGTTGCGATATATCTTAATTTCGAGCTATGGCCCACCCCACTACATATACCAAATTGGGGAACAATATGTTATGCCGTTTGCAAGCTAGAGGGCCGAGAAAAACGTGAAATTACACCCCTTTTAAAACCTATCTTGATCTGATGATGATGATGATGATGATATCAGGAAACACCGCAATCACCGCCACAGCCTAAACGGCTGAGCCGATCGATCTGAAATTTTCACCACATGTGCACTTTTGGCGTCTGAGGTGCCTTTTTATAAAACCAACAGAAAGCCGCCATTTTGAAACCGGAAGTGACGTCATATCTCTAAAACGGCTAGACCGTTAAGAATTAAACCAGCGCCAAATGATTCAGACGGTTATCTATATAGTTAATAGTAGTTAAATCAATAGTTAAAGTAGAGATGTACTATTACCGAAACCGGAAATGACGTCATGAAAATGAAGAACTAGATTTTAATGACCTCTTACTACAATAACTACATATTCAGAAGGCTTATAATGATACATAACAATTGTCAATTATAGAAATACATTCTAGGTGGCAGTAATTTCAGTCGCCATTTTGAAAACCGGAAGTGACATCATATCTCGAAAACGGCTGGACTGATTGGAACGAAGCTTTCGCAATTCTTCATGGAATATCACTTTAAGCTTAGGTATATTGAGAACCAAACACAATTTTTCGTATTAACCAATTCTGTAATGGCGTATTTTTAAAAGTATTTAGTCATTGTTGCTCCGATGTGTGTTACAAGTTGTGTAAATAAACTAAAAAAATAAATGATATTCCCATAAAAAAACACTCCGTGTAAAAATACCAGCCAAGTCTCTTCAACTATAAAAAAATAGAAGAAATCTAAAAATTCAGCACTGAAAAGTAGTGATATCAAAAAATGAGCCAAGTCAAAACTTAATTTTAAAAACCGAAATATACTTGGCGCATCATTTTTAAGGGCATTATAGGTATATTATATATATTTAGGTACATTTGATTTTTGGCATATGCTTCTATACTATTTATATACACGATGCGCCAAGTATATTTTGGTTTTTAAAATTAAGTTTTGACTTGGCTCATTTTTTGATATCACTACTTTTCATTGCTGAATTTTTAGATTTCTTCTATTTTTTTTATAGTTGAAGAGACTTGGCTGGTATTTTTACACGGAGTGTTTTTTTATGGGGATAAATTATAAAACAGAACCTCGTTTTAAATAATAAAAAGTAATAGTGACATCAAAAAATGGGCTAAGTCAACATGTAAAACTCCAAATATACTTATAAGGCATCGATCGATGTGTATAAAATAATAAATTGTTATAAATTTAATTATTCTGTTGTTACGTTTCTTAAGTATGAATAAAAAGTTTTGCTTCCATTTAACTTTAAAAAGTATTTCCCAACACTTGGCCTCTTTTACACTAACGTAGATACCATATCTATTATCAAGATATGGCACAGATTTAGTAAGAACCTACATTTTTTCAATCTCAGCACTAGTGAAATTGATGAAGTTGTAACCCATTAGTATTTTGTAAAATAACCCATGTTTATTCATATTTCGTAACTAACGTTTCACTTCCTTCTTTTCACTCTCATATGTCACGATTTATAAAAAATTATCTGTCTATAATCTGTGTGCAATTTGTATTCTAGATACGCTCACATAATTTGCGTTTAGTTTTACAACGTATTGTTGATAAACATAAACGTTTCATCAACTAATTAAGTACAACACACTTGTCCATAACAAACCAAACATGATTATTCTATCAACTACTGGGGCATATATAGACAAAAACATGTATCAAATTCATCATTTACGAGTGAAAAGTACAACTAGTTGGTGCGAATTAAATTAAACGCCATGAAGATTTCGCTGAGTGCGTGTGCTCTGTGTTTGGTGGTCGTTGTGTTGGTATTGGCACAGACATTCCACGCTCAAACAACACCGCCAACGTCAATCACAGACTCAACGTCGACCGAGTCAACGTCTACGACGACAACGACAACGACAACCGCCACCAACAAGATTGGTGAAATACTTGCAGAGCTGCAGAATATTTTGGGTCTTGGATTGATTCTACCTGGAGGGTCGGATAATAGCCCAACAGATGCACCTACAACTACGACGACTACTGTAGCCCCAGCTTCATCATCAGAGGAGGATGCTGAATCTGAGGTAAGACAAAAATAATGTTTTTTTTCTCTTCTCAAAAAAATCTCTTTTATTCTAATTATTTACAAAATTATTATGCAAATTTACATTTTGGACTCCATGTTGGCATCGGCAATTATCCAGATTATTGGGTAGTAGGTATAGATTGTAAAAAGGATGTACTTTTTTGACGTATTGTCATGGATTTCCTAAAATCTTGAAATTGTGCCTCAATTCAATCTGCTCGGAGATATATTCAAGGGGGCTCTGACTTCCACCCGGACCCACGTGACTTCTTGGTGGTGCCCCCCCCCCCCCCCCAACTTCTCATTGTCTTGTATTTCACCATGTCGACCCCCCACCCCCCATTGATTTCAGATGCTAGTCATGAAGTTACAATTATATTTCATTTCATTAAGGGCCAGTCTTTCAATACTCTGCTAACTTTTAAACGGTTGATTAGGAATGTATTGTCATGGCAACAACCAATGACATTTTCAAGAATGACTGTGTTAAGAGGGCTGAGTAGTGAGTTTGACCTTGAAGAGTTTCTTAATAGATTTTTATCAATATCTTTTACCAATGTAATTGATAATAAAATAAGGCTTTGTACGAGTCTTCAGAACAGTTCAATGAAAATAATTTCTTTGCTTGGAATGGTATTAGTTTTATTTTGTCCTACAGACGTTTAGTGCCTTAAAATAAGTAAAAATATGGCACTAAAGGCGTGTAGGGTGAAATAAAACTAATACCTAACCCATTCCAAACAATAAAATTATATTCTTTAAACAGTCATTACAGACTCGTACAAAGCCTAATTTTATTATCAATTACATTGCGTCGGTGTTTTGCCATAAGGGCCTATCTAGGTTTTTCATAATTGTTCAGGAAAAGGAAAAAAAGATGTGTTATGAAATATTAGGAGTATTATATATGAAAATTCATAAAAAAAAATCATTTGTTTCAAATATGTACCACTTATTATTAATTATTAGAAACATTTGTCAATTTTTACATAGTGCCCTTATGGCAAATAAATAGTGAAAAACAATTCAGTGTCACAGCATATGGATGTTAAGCAAGATAGGCCCTTTTGGCGTTCATCTTGCACAGAGCTTAAAGATAGGCCCTACGATAGGCCACGCTATTAGTCTGTGTAGAGATAGGACCTTCCGGCAAATCAATTAATTATAACATTGACTTTTTCCAATTTTAAAACAGCTCTACTGGCCTCAGTTTTCACTTCAGAGATATGCCCTTCTGGAATATCATAAAGTATATCAAACCTTGCAGGAAAACACCAATAAGTGAAATTTGCATTTTTGATGAGATAGGCCCTTATGGCAAAACACCGACGATTGGTAAACGATATTGATAAAAAGATTTTAAAACTCTTCAAGGCCACGTTCACTACTCAGCCCTCTTAAAGGCTCTAAGTACCATAGTTTCATCAAAACTTTCTAAGTCTTGGTTTATCTTACAAATACTGAAATTTAGAATTTTTGAAATAAAAGTAATTTTTAGTTAATAAATACCAACTCAGCTGGTAGAGCATCTGACTGGATATCGGAAGGTCGTGGGTTCGAGTCCCACTCGAGGAAAATCTTTTCACATTGCAGTTGGTATTTATTAACATTCACCTAACTGAGGGATTCAGAAAAAATCATATTTCATACATATGCGCACTCATCTGCTTATGAGAATACCAAGTCGAATGAAATTAGTCAGTTGTCAAACGTGGATGAAATTCACGGTTTTCTGACCCTATCTTCAAAATCGGTAAGTTGCTAACGCAGCTTTTATTGGAACACAGCCGCTGCACTGTGAACTGCCTCGATAGCTCAGCTGGTAGAGCATCTGACTGGATATCGGAAGGTCGTGGGTTCGAGTCCCACTCGAGGAAAATCTTTTCACACTAGAGGGACCCGTCATGTAAAACATGACCAATGCGTACCAGTGGGGTATGCGTTAAGAAGCACCGATTGAGTTGAGATATTTGGCATCAGAGTGAGCGTCGTTAATAACTTTAGTTAACACGTAACGTCGTTAGCATGACTAAAATGCCCAACAGAATACGAAAATGAGTAACGAAGGAAAGCAATGTAATCATAACTACTATGGAAAAGCTATTTTCAAATGAGTTTACAAATGCTCACCACAGTATGTAAAAAAAATAAGAAAAAAATTGCAGCCTTGTTGCATTGTGACGACATATTCTTCATTTGTGATACTAATTCATGATCCATAGAGGTATATAGTATGCTATCCCAGTGAGAAGGATAACTTATTGTGTGGGGGTTGGGTTTGATTATATCTGTCTCTCTGAGGTAGAAAGGTGGAAGTCCATTTTCTCAATTTTGCGTTGCACACTTTTAAAATGATATAATCAAGCTCTTCCAATTACCATTTGACTGATGTCAACAAATACAGCATGGAGTCCTGTCGCCTTCACAAAATTATGGTTTGATGAAGTCAGAAATACCTACTGGTTTATGAGCTCACCTCAAGAATAATTGAAATGGACTTCCGACCTTCTACTTCTAAAACACGGACAAACTATCACGTTCACCTCATCTGTTTTTTCGCTTATGACCGAATAGCAGAGAGGCATGTACGGTCACGTGACAGCTGTCAACCAATGAGAGCACATTCTTCACGTTGCTCTGCTTTCACTCGAGTCCTTTAAATTTTGATACTAAAATCAGGAACAATAGACACATAGGTACATTACTAATAGGAAACGATAGAAAAGCACATTATTTAACAAAATAAAAATACAGTTCGATCGGCTTTGGTTTAATGGTTTTCAGTTTCACGGCCTGATTGATGTAACTCGGAGGAAGAAAATTTGAATATGTCAGTTTGAACGAAGTTGGCGGCATGACGTTTTCTATGTAATGTAATTTATTTGACAGTTATTATATTTTAGAGTAGATTTGTTACAAATACAAAAGGATAAGATGTGCGTCTAAGGTGAGTTTCGGTTATTTCTTTATTCACTGAAAGCAAAAGACATAATTTTAGACATATTTGGCAATGTAACGCCACCATTTTGAGAGTGCGCGATTCGACGTTCCTGACAGACAGACAGACACACAGACAGAACGAGGTAACTATAAGTAAGATTGCAGTTGGTATTTATTAACATTCACCTAACTGAGGGATTCAGAAAAAATCATATTTCATAATTTTTAGTTGTAAAGTGCATGTCGTTTCTACCCGTACTATGTTTGACATTGTTGTTTCCAGGGTGATGGGTTGAGCGCGGATCATCCGGTGATGGGACCCATCATTAACATTGCCCTAGGGATCGCCAGCATTATCGAGGCCTGTAATGCTCCAGCAGAGCCGGCAATTAGCTATGCAGCACCTTAATGAAGTATCTCATTGAACTGTGAACCTATGTAGACAATTCAACACAATTACAAATAAACAAATTGCAACAATTAAATACAGTTAAATTAAACAATTAAACAATTACAATTAAATTACAATTGCTACAATTAACTATACTACTGCAACGACTTGCATTGTGTTATTTTATTCCTTCAATCTGTATTATATTCCCAATAATATAGATATATATATATATATAATATATATATCAGTTATTCATTTGAGAAATTTCCACTTTCAATGTTTGGACTGCCCAATTTATAGTGCAACTGCACAAATACAAAATCTGGTAAAAAGAAAATAACTTTTTTTTAACAAACTAAATTAGAAAATAATATTAATTTTTAAGAACAACAAAAATGCATAAAAAAAGCGAGCCCATATATCTACATTTTCATCGCTTACTGTCATAACTTTGCTCCTACAATGTGGTTAGAATTTGTCGGGCACGAAAACGCTCAGTGCGAGTGACGGACGAGCGACGGAGCGTTTTCGTGCCCGACAAATTCTAACCACATTGTAGGAGCAAAGTTATGACAGAAAGCAATGAAAATGTAGATAAAGGTTCAAAACATGTCACCTCTGGCTTGTTTTTTTCCATATTCATAACCGTTTGTGGCATATAGTCATTTATATTTTGTATTTCGCTCGAAAACCGCTCCAAACGAACCGTTGGAGGAAAAAAAATACATAGCCGGCCTTAATGAGGGCATCATACGAAGATTAAGGTAAATTCTGCACTGAAAAAGTAGTGATGTAAAAGAAAATAATTACAAGTCAACTCTTTATTTTTCAAATCAAAAAATTCTTGACGCATAGTGTAAAGGTACACACATTAGAATCCTAAGTATGTATAGAAGTAACAGAAATCAAATATAAATATAATAATAATAATATACCTTTAATGCACTCCTGTGGTGCGTAGAAATGGCTGCGATTTTAAAAATAAAGTTTGAAAGTGTTTTTGGGAATGCCTCAGGCTAATTTTAACTCTACCGATTATGATCGATTGCACCATTCTAAAATTGAGTATGCTGTCAGGTATCAAGTACCCAATAATTTGCAGCTTTCATGGGCGTCCACAGGGGAGGGGGGGGGCAAGGCTGGGGCGCTTGTCCTCTCCTCCCACCCTGAGTCCTCTCCTCCCACCCTGAATCTCAGGAAAACATACAATTGATCCTCTACTGTTTTATGTAATAGTTTAATTTTGCAACCAAAATAACAAAAAAAAAATTCATTCAAGTCTCAAAAAGCCAAAAAATGCCCTGCGGGGCAGGTTTGAACATGTCTCCCACCTCTCCAAAGTGCAATATTTAAAAAATATTTAATATTTTAACAAAATCCACCTCATAACGTCTCAAAATTGATTTCAAAGTTTCCAAAAACCAAAAAACGCCCTGCGAAGAGGTGTGAGGGGCGCGCCCCCCCCCCCCCCCCCCCCCCCTTAACCTGTAAAATGTTGTTTTCCTTGCCTTGCCCCCACCTGGCAGAAATCCTGCGGACGCCCAGTTCATAGTATGCACGAGGTTTGAGACACTTGTCATCGAGTTTAGCAGAAACTCTTTGCTCTTGCACATGCAGGTCAGCAGTGCGGGGTCACGTGGCTGGACGGCGCCGGCGCAGTCTTCACCGACGACTTCATCTGCGACGTGCGCGCGACGCTCAGAGTCCTCGTGCTCTTCATCCCGCTGCCGATCTTCTGGGCGCTGTACGAGCAACAGGGCTCGCTGTGGGTCTACCAGGTACTTACCTCCTCCTCCACATAGTTCATCGCCCTCCCCTCCACCTCCGTGTCTCCACGTACCTCCTCCACCACATCGCCGATCGCCCCCCCCCCCCTCACAGGCGTCGCGCATGATCTGGCCGCTGAACCGCCGACTGGACCTCTACGTCGAGCCCGACCAGATGCCCGCCGTCTCGCACATGACCGTCTTCGTCGCCCTCCCCGTGGTGGAGTCCTGTCTGTACGGCGTCTGTCGCCGCCTCTACCTCTGCCGCTCGGCGCTGAGTCGCGTCGTCGTCGGCGGCCTCCTCGCGCTCATCGCCTTCGTCGTCGCCGTGGTCATCGAGCTCAAGGTCGAGCCGACGTATCCGTCCAACCCGATGACGGGGGAAGCCACCGTCGCCGCCTACAACACCTTCACCGGATGTCACTCTGTAATCGCGATCACCTACCTCAACGACACTTACACCGACGTCGTTCAACTCGCGCCCTTGGAACAGAAGTTCTTCCTGCACCTTCCTGTTCGACGGAGTCAACAAGTTCTACTGACGATGTCACACGACTTGAAATCCAATACCTGTCCTTTTCCAGCGACTCAAACCGTCCTCATGACTCTAGCTGAGAAGAGATTTCTCGCCATCTACAACGATTTCATATCCCTGAATGCAACAAGTAGCTTCCGAAGACCGTCGACTGACGACCTCCCGTTCGAGCTGGAGAAGTGTGACTTACAGCTGCCGCTGATCTGTCCGCTGTACTCGAACAGAGACGCGCCCTATGTGGAGTATGTGGAGTTGACGCGATACGAACCCGAAGCGAATGTGACCGTGTTCATGGACAGCAACCACCACGGGCTGGCTCCGTTCCACATCCCCGCTGGTAGAAACGCGATGAAACATGTCGAGGAAGACGGGATCACGGCCTTCTACTTCACGGCCAAGCGAGGAGGCGTCTACACATTGTTCAACATCATCAAGGTCAATAGTTCAGAGAACTTCATCTACATTTATAGACAATACAATTTTTCATAAAGGTATTAGATTGTATAACCGCCAGGACCCTTACCTAATATCGCGAAATGTTGGTGCTACGATGGTGTTGAGTTCAAGGTCGGTGCTACTACGGGTTATTTAGATAGGTAGCACCGTGCTAGGTAGCACCGTCCTACCATTTCGCGATATTAGGTAACCCCCCAGGCGCGTAGGAAGGGGGTGGGGGGGAATGGGGGGAAATCCCCCCCCTCTGATTCAATTCCCCTCCCTATGTTTTTATACATTTATGTGTCAAAGAAAAATGTGCATAAAAAGTGTTAAGGTGATACTAGCGCTCGGCCGTTTTAGAAAATTGAGAGAGAAAAATTGTTTCATAAGTGAGTGTAACTTTTACAGGATGTTCACATGATCAGTCTGATTTTATATTAGTAGCACTTTTTAATTTTTGCTTATTGCATTGTTAATCTGGCGCCGGTTATTCAACAAAACCGCGCAAAACTATGAAATTTGCGATACGATTGGAGACCAAACCCGTAAACCAATTGATCTCAAATTTAAATCATGATTAGATAAAAGACAAACTTAGGGTTATCCCTTGGCACATTTTTGAAATTTAATTTTATACGGCGCCCAGGGAAACAAGAAAATAGTTAATTTTTCATCAAAAATCCACTAATTATTACTAATTAACGAAACAAAAAATTACAAATGTACCAAGGGATAACCCTAAGTTTGTCCTTTATCTAATCACGATTAAAATTTCAAATAATTTGGTCTATCCATTTCGTCTCCAATCGTATCGCAAAAAGTGTCTACAAAAAGCAGCAAAATCGCTCGCGCTTGCAGCACCTTAAAATCGCGTAGAAATTCACCAAATTGATGCCTGAAAATCAAAAAAAAATCCGGGGCTATGCGCCCCGGACCCGCGTTTTGCTGGGGAGCCTCCCCCCAGACCACCCATTATCTTCGTACACACTAGTATGTCCAGCTCAAATTATTTTACAATATTATTCCCCCCCTTGCAAATTTAGTTCCTACGCGCCTGATAACCGCATCAATATTGAGTTCAGAAAGGGATGTTGTAAATTTATTAAAGAAAATAAGCTGTTATCGGAAACTCCGTATGGATTTTGAGACAATAATTAATGCATAATTTGCGATATTACAAGCCCTGCCTCCTTTTCTTTTCATTCTTTCTTTGACTGATTTTCCCTTTTCTTTATCTGCTGTTCCAATAGGGAAGATGTTAACTGGACTAAATTAAGACTAGTCTAAATTTAGACTAGTCTAAAATTAGTCCAGTTTTCAGTTCAATTTAGACTAGTCTAAAATTAGACTAGTCTAAAAAACAAGTCATGCAGATATGATTTTGGACATAGCTGTACAAGGAGGAGCTTAGACCAGTCACTCTTTGGGCGAGTTTTTAGGCGAGTTTTTATAACGGAATACAAGATCTAGGCCAGGTTATGTCACCCAATCAAAAGTTTAGACCAGTTTTTAATCACAAATATCAGCTTTTAGACCAGTTTATATCGCAAAATAGAAAATTTAGGCGAGTTTTTTTTTACCAAATCAAAATTTTAGACCAGTTTTAAAACACAGAAATCAACTTTTAGACCAGTTTATATCGCAAAATAGAAAATTTAGGCGAGTTTTTTTCACCCAAACAAAAGTTTAGACCAGTTTTTAATCACAAAATTCACTTTTAGACCAGTTTCTATATCAAAATAGCAAATTTAGGCGAGTTTTTTTTACCAAATCAAAAGCTTAGACCAGTTTTAAAACACAAAAATACGCTTTTAGACCAGTTTGTATCGCAAAATAGAAAATTTAGGCGAGTTTTTTTCACCCAAACAAAAGTTTAGACCCGTTTTTAATCACAAAAATCAGCTTTTAGACCAGTTTATATAGCAAAAAAAAATTTAGGCGAGTTTATTTCACCAAGTCAAAAGTTTAGACCAGTTTTAAAACACAGAAATACACTTTTAGACCAGATTATATCGCAAAATAGAAAATTTAGGCGAGTTTTTTTTACCAAATCAAAATTTTAGACCAGTTTTAAAACACAGAAATCAACTTTAGACCAGTTTATATCGCAAAATAGAAAATTTAGGCGAGTTTTTTTTACCAAATCAAAAGTTTAAACCAGTTTTTAATCACAAAAATCAGCTTTTAGACCAGTTTATATCGCAAAATAGAAAATTTAGGCGAGTTTATTTTACCAAATCAAAAGTTTAGACCAGTTTTAAAACACAGAAATACACTTTTAGACCAGATTATATCGCAAAATAGAAAATTTATGCGAGTTTTTTTCACCCTAACAAAAGTTTAGACCAGTTTTTTATCACAAAAATCAGCTTTTAGACCAGTTTATATCGCAAAATAGAAAATTTAGGCGAGTTTTTTTTACCAAATCAAAATTTTAGACCAGTTTTAAAACACATAAATCAACTTTTAGACCAGTTTATATCGCAAAATAGAAAATTTAGGCGAGTTTTTTTCACCCAATCAAAAGTTTAAACCAGTTTTTAATCACAAAAATCAGCTTTTAGACCAGTGTATATCGCAAAATAGAAAATTTAGGCGAGTTTATTTTACCAAATCAAAAGTTTAGACCAGTTTTAAAACACAGAAATACACTTTTAGACCAGATTATATCGCAAAATAGAAAATTTAGGCGAGTTTTTTTCACCCTAACAAAAGTTTAGACCAGTTTTTAATCACAAAAATTAGCTTTTAGACCAGTTTATATCGCAAAATAGAACATTTAGGCGAGTTTTTTTTTACCAAATCAAAAGTTTCGACCAGTTTTAAAATACATGAGTGAGTTTGATCAGAATAATCGAAGACCGTTTACATTTTTCAGCCTATCAGGAGATTTTTATTTAAAATTTAAACAATAAATGGATTTCAAAAAAATTAGGGTCTGCAAAAAGAGAAGGTTGGTTTTACATGTGTGCAAAATTTCAGATCGATAGGTGAAACGGTGCGACCTGTGTATCGGCTATTTACAGAAAAAACAAAAACAAATACAAAAACAAAACAGAGGTCCGTGCCAAAAGAGCCAAAAGGAGACGCTCGCTTCGCTCGCTCAAAAATTCTAATCGTATCCTTTTTTTCTTCCAAGATGGCGGTTTTCGGTATTTTTGTTTTCCTTTTTTCAAATTCCATGATCCAATTTTTGTGTGCCAATTTTTTCAGAATTTTTTGAAGCCGTCGATTTAGCTTTCGCCCCCGCCCCCAGCTAGGGTCGCGAGGTTGGAACCATGACTTTTCATACATCTAAAAAAATCATGCTAATGGCCTAAAAGTTGATTTTTGTGTTTAAAAACTGGTTTAGACTTTTATTTTGGTTAATAAAACTCGCCTAAAATTTCTATGTGATATAAACTGTGTATATATATATATATATATATATATATATTTTAAATAAAACTCGCCTAAAACTTCTATTCTATGATATAAGCTGGTCCAAAAGTTGATGATTGTGTTTAAAAACTGGTCTAAACTTTTAATTTTGTGAAAAAAACTCGCCTAAAGTTTCTATTCTGTGATATAAACTGGTCTAAAAGTTGATTTCTGTGTTTTAAAACTGGTCTAAACTTTTCTTTAGGTGAAAAAAAAATCGCATAAATTTTCTATTTTGCGATATATACTGATCCAAAAGTTGATTTCTGTGTTTTAAAACTGGTCTAAACTTTTGATTTGGTAAAAAAAAACTCGCCTAAATTTTCTATTTTGAGATAAAAACTGGTCTAAAAGCTGATTTTTGTGATTAAAAACTGGCCTAAACTTTTGTTTGGGTGAAAAGAACTCTATTTTGCGATATAAACTGGTCTAAAAGCTGATTTTTGTGATTAAAACTTGTCTAAACTTTTGTTTGGGTGAAAAAAACTCGCTTAAAATTTCTATTTTGCGATATAAACTGGTCTAAAAGTGTATTTCTGTGTTTTAAAACTGGTATAAACTTTTGATTTGGTAAAAAAAAACGCCTAAATTTTCTATTTTGCGATATAAACTGGTCTAAAAGTTGATTTCTGTGTTTTAAAACTGGTCTAAAATTTTGATTTGGTAAAAAAAAACTCGCCTAAATTTTCTATTTTGCGATATAATCTGGTCTAAAAGTGTATTTCTGTGTTTTAAAACTGGTCTAAACTTTTGATTTGGTAAAATAAACTCGCCTAAATTTGCTATTTTGATATAGAAACTGGTCTAAAAGTGAATTTTGTGATTAAAAACGGGTCTAAACTTTTGTTTGGGTGAAAAAAACTCGCCTAAATTTTCTATTTTGCGATATAAACTGGTCTAAAAGTTGATTTCTGTGTTTTAAAACTGGTCTAAACTTTTGATTTGGTAAAAAAAAACTCGCCTAAATTTTCTATTTTGCGATATAAACTGGTCTAAAAGCTGATTTTTGTGATTAAAAACTGGTCTAAACTTTTAATTGGGTGACATAACCTGGCCTAGATCTTCTATTCCGTGATAAAAACTCGCCTAAAAACTCGCCTAAAGAGTGACTGGTCCAAGCTCCTCCTTGTACAGCCATGTCCAAAATCATATCTGCATGACTTGTTTTTTCGACTAGTCTAATTTTAGACTAGTCTAAATTGAATTGAAAACTGGACTAATTTTAGACTAGTCTAAATTTAGACTAGTCTAAATTTAGTCCAGTTAGCTACTAGCCTTCCAATAAGGTCTTGACAGTGTTTATTTATGTATTTTGTTGTTATAGTTATGTATTTTATCTTGTAAATCTTGTGTATGAATGTATAAATCAACAAAATAACTCTGTAATTTGTAATTTGTTAAGAGGCAAACGGAAGCGAACGGGAATCGCACGGTTCGTCAGAGCGTTTTTTTTTGAAATTTTGTCTCCCCACTAAATAATTTTAAAAAAATCATATAGTAACGACCCATAACAGCCCAATTGACTAAATAATGCCACACACTGGAGTTCATTATGACCTCTGGTGCGAACTCAAAGTGTTAAATACGATTATTTTACAAAAAAATATCGTATTTAACACTTTGAGGTCGTACCAGAGGTCATAATGAACTCAAGTTTGCGGCATTATTTAGTCTATAACGCTGTAATGGGTCATTACTATCTGATTTTTTAAAATTATTAAGTGGGAAGACAAAATTTCAAAAAAAACGTTCTGACGAACCTTGCGACTCCCGTTCGCTTCCGTTTGCCACCTAAAGCTGGCTTTCCATTATCCGTCATCTTCCGTCAACGTCCTACACGTCCGACGAAAACGAGCACGTGACCCGTCTCGACCAATCCCTCGCCGTCCGAGATTTTTGGGGATGGCTCTGATTGGTCGAGACGGGTCACGTGGTCGTTTTCGTCGGACGGTGTCGGACGTTGACGGAAGATAACGGAGCATGGAAAGCCAGCATAATAGCCGAACTGCTAATGAAATAAATCTACTATCCATCAAGGAAGAAGGCGTGGTGTTGAGGAATCTCACCGTCCTCACCGAACCCAACACCGTCCACATGGCCTGGCAAGTCCCGCAGTTGTTCATCATCGGTCTGGCGTACTTCCTCTTCCCGATGACGCTGCTGCAGTTCGCCAACCGTCAGGTAGGGATGTGAAACAAGAATCGATATATCGATACATTGGATTCGATACATCGATTTTTGAATAGATTTTCCGGCACAACAATTCGCGTTTTCGGGCTGACCAGATGGCAGCACTTTCCAGGCCGCTATAACCACCATGACACTGCGCAGTAACGCGCATTGGTTTGTTGACGTTGGTTTGGCGTCATGGCGGTATCGAAGTGTCAGTGAAGGTGGAATAACTTGTGAGTTGTGTTGTTTACGTTACTAGGAAAACGCTCTGAGTAACGCGTTGATGAGCGAGCACGGATACACGCAACACCTCGAACCGAAATTATGTCTATCGAAAATGTCATTAAAAGCCAATAATTCTTGAATTTCGTCACAGACTTGTATAAATATCTCCAAAATTTCCAAAAATATTGGTCCCAATAACCTTGCTAAGTTTTAAGTTGATCGATTAAACCTTTGATTGAACGGTTCATTGTTAAGTTTCAAAAATCACATGATATTCTTCAAACGATATACTACCTGGGACCACTCATATGATATGATAAACTTTTGAAAATAACTACAAATTAGACTGAAAATTGGCAAAAATACCTTAAATGTGGCTACCAATTACCATGCGAAGTTTTTAGTTGGTCGGTCAATCGGCAATACCCGCTGCACGAGAGCGGGTATTGCGTTGATTGTTTGAGTATCTCCTTGCAGCAGTCTGGTCGGGGGTCTCTTTGCTCCTTGATGCTTTATTATTAACGACATTTTGTTTCAACCTTTTAGATTTAGCTTCGTCAGTTTCTTGATCTTCAATTTCACGCAGACGCTTTTTCGCCTTTATGGCTTTCATTCTAGCAGAAGTCTTTCCATTTTTCGGCATGTTTAAATAGGGATAAGATAGGTAATGAAAAAGTAAGAAGTAGAGTACCTACCTAATTAAAGTACAATAATATTTGTGTGATCAATGTTTGAAATGCACGAAATGTGTGCTCAAAGACGTAATGTATTCAATGTCGTAATGTTACGAAATGAATCTTGAACAAAACTTCGCAAATATGAAAATAAAGTAAACACCTTTCAACTAATAAGCGAAAGGAATCAAAGTTCCACACAAAAAAACGGATCAGGTAAAATAGTAACTACCTAGTTTAGAAACGGAATGAATCCAACGTTTCCAAGAAGAAAATAATTTGAAATAATCAATCCCCTGGACAAAAACTGTAGATACCTAATATCTATGCTTTAAAAGCGATTCAATTTTACTAATACCTTCACAAAGTACACCAAATTGCCAAAATTATCAACGAAAAGAAGCAAAATGCAGTAGAGATTTGGAATGACGTGTGAACGCTAGAAGAGAACAAACGCCACTCAATGATATTATTGAAATGTGAGCTTATGTTTCTAATCCCTCCTGGATGCAAAATCAGCCAAGTAGAAACACGGGAGGCACGGCCATCAGAACTACGAATTGACGAAAAGACAATCAAGGTCCTTAAAAACTCGAAATGATTTGTTGGAAACTATGATCCAAATTGAATTATTCAAATTTGATCAACTCAATAAACATAAAAATATCTGCTTTTCACTAAAAAAGTGTACATACCATCAAAACACTCTTGTACCTAAAGCAAATCAGATTCAGTTGCATTGGAAAGACATTCATTTTCAATGTTTCATTTCTGACAGCTATTAAAAATGTCAATAAGTGCATACTTTCTTGACAGATTCGGCTGAAAATTTGTAAAATAAGTGACATTGTTGGTCTTACTGACCATGCTAAATATGAGTTTGATCACATTTCTCGAAGACCATTTTCATTTTTTAGGCTATCAGGAGATACTTATTTTAACAATGAACCAATGGATGGATTTCAAAAAAAAATTGGGTCTGCAAACAGAGAAGGTTGTCTTTACATGTGTGCAAAATTTCAGGTCGATCGGTGAAACGGTGCGACTTCTATTGCTTCCTTTAGCATACAAAAACAAAAACAAAAAAAAAAACAAAAAAAAAAACAGAGGTCCGTGCTAAAAGAGCCAAATGGAGTCGCTCGCTTCGCTCGCTCAATTACTTTGTTATTACTTCATTTTATCATTTCCACCAGATTCCTTACCATAATTGTGGTTCATTTCCGAAGATAATAAATACTGCCTTTCTGATCAAAATGACATTGATAACATCAATAACAAAAGACGGACGATACGAAAACGATTCCGATATTCCTTTCTCACACCAGAGTGTGCCCCCTTTGCTCGAAAACGCGAATAATTTTTAAAAAATCTCGTTTTGAGGAAGTACTAATATTTGAGTATTTTTGGCACCTGTGCCCTGAAATAACTAAACAAAAAATACAACTTTGGGGCTACTAGAGACACATCTACTCTTTATCTATAACCTGTGAAAATTTGAAGACAATAGGTAAAACCGTTTAGAAAAAAGTAGGGACCGCCTTTTTGTGCTTCATAAAACATGGATTTCATCAAGTATCCCAACCGCCAGGTGCCGCCCCGTATGAAGCCGGTGGTGCTGGCCGTCTGGTACTTGACCATCGCCTGTGGGAACTTCCTGGTGGCGGCCTTGGCGTTCACTATTGGGGAGAGGCTACTCTGGTGTTACGTCATGTATGCGGCCATGATGGGCTTTGGCGTAGTTCTGCTGGTCATCTTCTTCTGTAATTACCGAGTTGTTTGGCCGGATGACGGATATGCTTTGGAGCAGGAATAACATCAACATGTTGCTATTTATATTTAACATTTAAGAGTGTCTTTAGAATCAATTTTAATAGTAGAATTGTTTTTGTGTGTCACAAATTAACATTAAAATATAAGAGACTCATGATATCCTGCAACTGTAATGAGTATACAAGTTTATGTCAAGAGCATGAACAAAACTTTAACACAGGAGGTAGGAAAGTCATTTCGATTTTCATTTTATCTTTTAAAATATCACAGAGTTAAATTTATTCTTGTCTTTCCATCTATTCCAGAAATTATGTTTTTTTGTTCAAATCTTATAAAAGAAAAAATATATTATCTTCATTTAACATAAAAGTGACAACATTTTACAAGAGATAACATGGAGGCAAGACAATTCATTTGATCTCAGAAACTACAGACGAGAATTATTTATCTTCGTGGAATTGTGTATGGTATGATTATCAATAATTTCACAAACAGTTATGAACAACTGAGACATGACCCGATCAGAAACACCTTAATCGTAAAATAATCATTCATATGATTCCAATGGACCACTAGTCATTATCTTGCTATGTGACATCACGAATAAAACAGATGACAGAAGGATGTGGGTCGTGACAGTCAAGAAGGCTCTGACAGCAATGCTAAACATACTAGACCTACACTTCCCCCGGGTGGGGCGGGGGAAATGTAGGTCTAGTCTCTTTACCCAACACGTTTGATTGGTTCTCTCTCCCACTCTGGACCGTGCTGCTCTAGTGTGAGTAAAGAGAACTATTATGCTCCTCCCATCACCATTGGTCCATTGTCTGCCTTCTGTGTCGAGTGGCAACGGATATGTCTGGTAATGACTTTGTATCAAGAGCACGGAGGAAGGTGTGAATTCGTTGGCGCTGGAAAGCTGCCAAGACACGATCTCGGCGAGGCGCGCTGGAGAAGAAGTGTCTGTATTCCTCTGACACTGGAACTCTGGAGTCCAGTCGCTTGGCCTCCAGCGGCGACAGAGTCGTGTGTGAGTTTCCATTCGCGAGGCTCAAGACGCTCTGGAACCAATCAAAGTAAAACAATCCTAACATCTAAAGACACTCGCGTCTAAAGTAAAAATATAAAATATAAATATAAAATATATAAAAGTAAAATGTTACTTAAAAGAAATTGCTGCTGGTCAGGTTTCTAAGACTTCAATTCGGAAGGTGCACATAGGTACAAATATTTCAGCCAATCCCTTTATTTTGAATACATACCGCTATTCCTTTTGATGAGTACCTATACCTCTATCTATACCCAATTGTTTCATCATTTCAGTAAGTAGATCACTCATAACAAGGCCCTAGAGAATGTCCAACTGGATGACACAATCAACGAAGGTATTGGCAAGTAAACCAATAAACTACAGTCGCAATGTCCATCAGAAAAATGCAATGAAATGGCAATACTGTTTTTGGCAATTTTTTAAAAAGGAGCACCTTTGGTAGTTAATTTTTTCTTTGTAATTAATTATCTGCAAATAGGTAGGTATATACCTATGCCCAACATAATGAATTTTAGGTCATGCATTCTTTTGTAATAATATTAAAAATACTTATTTAATACTGTATTTTATAGGATTCAATTTTGATAAAATAATTGTTTTTCAAAATCTCTCAAAAACTTTCAATTGTGCTCACTCCTGATCCTGAAGAAATGTTGCTAAGATGTAGTGACACTAAACAATTGTTTAATATCACTAAAAATATTACGTTATACAAGAACTGAAATGTTTTCTCCGTAGTTCTCAATACAATACTTACAAGTATCACAACGGGAGAAAGAATTCTCCAGAAAATTGTCACTAAATAATCCATCTTCACAGGTTCCCAGCACAATCCAGAATAAATCCAAACTATTTCGGACACAAACTGCGGGCCAAGTACCTTTAATAATTCCACAATCAGCATGAATTGAACAGCCTTGTCAATGTCCAACAAAACAGATTTCAGTTGCACGATAGCTGGGCGCACACAAAGCACTAGTTTTCGTAATGTACACTCTGTCATATTTCGGTCTGATGAATTTAATATGAAATGATTATTACAACTATTCAATGTGTTAGGAACTTTTGACATAACCTGCAATGCAATGCAAGACTAGGTTCATTGTCATAGCCAAGGCCAACATTGAACAGACTGTTTTTAATTACACAATTTGTCAGTAGTGTCAATTGTGTAAAATAATTTTGGCGTTTCTATTTCAGCTTTATATTCATGCGAATTGTTTAACGTCGCACTGTTCTGCAGCGAGGCTAATGGCGACGGATGAATGATTATGATGATGATTGGGAGATGATGGTGATGAATAGGGAAGGACTGACGGTGGCAAGAAGGCGGTCGTGGCATATTACTAGGGAATGACCCAGCATTGCATCTCGACTGAGGGTAACCATAATAATCCTCAGTCACGAGGGACGGCCACGGGAATGGAACAAGGATATTATGAGTGTTAGTGCAGTGGGATGTTTTATTTTCAATTAAATTCCAGCTGACAGTTTGGTCAGGAAGAAATTAATAAAAACTGAACATAGGTATATCACAACTTTATTTTTAGCACAAAATTTTTTGGTATACTATGGTATACTTCTGTTATTTTTCTCCGTATGTATAATATTATTTCTTATTATCAGTTGCCTATATTCTACAGTTGAAACCACATGAGAAATCAATAAAAATCTTCTGTTTTCAAAGCTAATTTACCTGAATGAAATAAGTAATAATTTAGCGGAATTTGCAGTGCCAATTCTGCGTGGTGAAAATGTTCAAGAGACTCAAAGTACTGTCAGTTGGCACCTGGTACAGTTCATAGACAAGACAGGGATGTAGACCTGAAAACAATCTATGGGTTTAAAAGCTAAAAATGATATGCGAAGGACAATTTGTGGGTTTGAGGGCGAAGTCTCCCAAGAAAATCTTTCTCAAGTTCATTCGTTGGTGCAATTTAATGATTACCAAGACACGCTTGTTGTTAGCAAATTAAGTTTAGACTACTCTCAATTTCTTTACAAATGAAATGGATTGTTATTTATTTTTCAATATTAGTTATTTCATGCTTCAACCAATTCAAATTTCTCAAATTGAAAGTTTTTTTTTAGCGAACCAATATGTGATTTTTTGTATGAAATTACAACTTTTGGATACCTTTACTGATAACTTGCATGAATTATGTAAGATAAGAAGTTTATATATGCCCGTATACCGCACATACCCCAATAACTTTTTATAGGTCAAAAAGTAAAAAATAATGGTCAAAAAAGATCAAATGTAATTTATAAATAATACGGTTTGTATACCCTTCACTGGAATTTAAAAGAGTTGTTTGTATTAATGTTATTACTAACAATAACCATTATGATGTAAACTTCCCACAAACTAATTCATTCATTCGGTTTTTTCGCACTTTTACCGAAATTCAACAATTTGTTTTCTAAACCCAGTAATTTTATCAATAGTTTAATACAAACATTTTATGCCTGGAAGTAAAAGACCCTGAATTTGTTGTTAGTTTCTATCATTCATTTTTCTGTACGTATGCCAACTGACATTTAAACCACATGTTCTACTGTGTAAATAAAGATTTTATAAAAAAAGAGTTGTGATATTTTACTAGTTACTCTCTTCAAGCTACAAGTCGTTGGGCCTCTCGGTGGCTCAGCCGGTGAAGAAGTCCCAGATCTTCAAGCATGAAGCATTACATGTGCTTTCCAGATTCTAAACAAAACATTTCAATCATTTTCATATCTCTGCACAGCTCCAGGTAAAACCTGCATATTATTTCATTCACAGACGATTCATTATTCATTACTATACAGTCCGTTTATCGAATGATTTCTAGCTAGATTGATTTCTTGGCTACATCGGAAAATTGATTTATACGAGGTCTTTCATACGTTGCAAAAGCTTGCTTATCAACGCGTTTTACACTGAGCGTTTCCTTTACTTAATCGTTTTTATTTAGTTTCTTGTAAATCAATATTTCTCCATTAGAGTAGATTTTGGTGCAGTTCTTTACTTGGACTTCAGATTTAAGAGGCAAACGGAAGCGAACGGGAATCGCACGGTTCGTCAGAGCGTTTTTGAAATTGTGTCTTCTCACTTAATAATTTTAAAAAATCAGATAGTAACGACCCATTACAGCCTAATAGACCACATAATGCCGCACACTGGAGTTCATTATGACCTCTGGTGCGACCTCAAAGTGTTAAATACGATTATATTCGTTTATTTTATAAAAAAATATCGTATTTAACACTTTGAGGTCGCACCTGAGGTCATAATGAACTCCAGTTTGCGGCATTATTTAGTCTATTAGGCTGTTATGGGTCGTTACTATCTGATTTTTTAAAATTATTAAGTGGGAAGACAAAATTTCAAAAAACCATTCTGACGAACCGTGCTATTTCCGTTCGCTTCCGTTTGCCTCTTAATCAGTAAAAATATGAATCTGACTTAAAAATAAATGTCATTCAAATATTACAATAGGGAAGTCTCTTAAATAAGTTATCAGAAAACTTGTTATTTTATGAAAGGTGAAACGTTGCTGAACACAGATGTGGTATTATTTTTGCTGTGGATTGAATAATTTTCAAGGAATTTATTTACCAAAATTGATTAATTTTTTCTATTTTAAAAGATGAAAAATAATTAATATGTTACCATGGCAACTAAATATATCGCCATAATGACTTGACACGTAGTCACAATCTCATCAACAAGTCGCTGTTATTTTTTATTTTTTTTAATTTTACATTTCTCGGGTGCTGGGTGTTTATCATTTTGTGTTGATAATTTACAAATGTACTGCAATTCAATTTCTTTGAGACTGTTATAGCCTGTTATAGCCTGTAGCCAGACGGTTCTTAGCATGGTTTCAAATAGCAAAGGAATGTTGGAAATAATGAAGTATTAGAACTTACATGCAGCAAGCAAGAGCGCATGCGCTGCTTAGCAACACCAACTTCAAGTATTTCACCAGCATACTACAAATTAAAAATACAATAAATAGCATGAGAGGGTCGAAGTAGATTCGGTAGCGTAGAGTTGTAAGCATTATCTTGCACTTGCATAGACACATTTTAAACTTTCAATATCCGTTTATTTTTGGATCGTCTTCAACATTAGATCTTACCTAAATACTGTGATATTCACAGTTGAAGTTGAACTATTGTCCTATGATTTTTGTCCTTAATGCCCTAATTGTCCTAAATTCAATTTTTGCTAATGTGATAAAAATATTAAGAAATTATGAATTTAGATAATGAAAAGATTTTTAGGTGACATAGTTCGAAAATTGTTAGAGGTACCACCTGTCCACAAAACCAAGTGAAATATCAACTTTCTGGGACAAGGGGGTGAGTTAATTGTTATTTGTTTACCTTTACAACAGTTGAGAATACAGTTAATTAACTACGTATACAACATAGTTTAACATTGGAAGTGTTAAAAAGGTGCTATTTTCTTTTTCCCCACAATTTAAACATATTCCCACGATGAGAGTTTTAGAAATATCTATGACGAGGCAGAAAGCAATAAGGAACACCTCTTCAAGAAAATCTACCAAGCTGAACTAGTTAAAAATATATTCACCACATTGGTACTAATTGACTGCCAAATATATTCGTATTTTCATAACAAACATCACTCAAATTAATTTAATATTCCACACAACTTTACAATTCCCAAAATTTGAACAAATCACTGTTAATTTCTAGTCGCCTTTACAATCGTCAAAATTAAAATACGTTTCGTTACCTTCTAACTCCGTGTAGGCGTGAAATGGAGGAGAACGTTGAATTACCTACGTGGCTTTCAAGAATGCCTTATTTGAAAACTTTCCATGGCTTTATCAATAAATACAATCACATTTTTATGATCAGCTATGATTGGATTTGTAGAATTATTATGCTAGATTATTATTATGTAGATTATTAATATTATGCTTTGGTATAACACACTTAATAATTATTAATAAACACAATCACATTTTTATGATTAGTTATGATTAGTTTTGTAGAATTATTATGCTATATGATTATTATTATGTAGATTACTAGGAAAACGCTCTGTGTAACGCGTTGATGAGCGAGCACGGATACACGCAACACCTCGAACCGAAATTATGTCTATCGAATGTCATTAAAAGCCAATAATTCTTTAGTTTCGTCACATACTTGTATAAAAATCTCCAAAATCTCCAAAAATATTGGTGCCAATCCTTGCTAAGTTTTAAGTTGATCGATTAAACCTTTATGATTGAACGGTTCCTCTTTAATTTTCAAAAATCACAGGATCTCGTTCAAAAAATATACCTGGGACCACCCATATGATATGATATGTAGTGTGTGTACACAATATCAGATCAATCTGTTGAATGGTCATTATTAGTTTCATATCGTTTAAAACTTTCTGCTCTAACTACCTTGCCTTGAACTGTAGATTCGAAGTCGCCGTGAATTTGACAGCCAACACGCAAAATGTCCCTAAAATGACAAAAACTTTTGAAAATAACGACAGATTAGAGTGAAAATTGGCAAAAATACTTTAAATGTTGGTACCAACGACCATGCGAAGTTTTTAGTTGGTCGGTCAATCGGTTCCAGTTTAAATTTCAAAAATCACAGGAAAAATGGTTTCAAATTTGAACCAATTGGAGGATTTGGCTGATTTTTTTTTTGATTGGGTACAATGTTGGTTGCAATGACTTTCCTAAATTTCAAATTGATCGAACCAACCAATCGAAAGATAATTTTTATAAAATTTGAACCAATCACAGGATCCCGTTCAGAAAAGATCCCAGGGATCGCATAGATTACGTTAGTATGTGTACAAAATTTCAGATCGATTGGTTGTGCGGTTTGACCTGGGCAGTGCAGGCAAACAAAAAAAAAAAAAACGCACAGAGAAAGTGCCATAAGAGTACCGTGGTGACGCTCGCTACGCTCAGTGGCGGCTATTTGGCTTTACAACAGGTGTTCAATTACATAGAAGGACGTAGAAGAAAGTACTCTAAGAGGACAGCCCCCAGCAGATGCGGGGCCGGGGCTCATAGCCCCGGATTTTTTTGTATCTTCAGTTTGAAATTGATGCATTTTTACGTCTTTTGGAGAGCAAAATTATTAGACAAAATATTTAACTTCCTACTTCCTGGATTAGGGAGCACTTTTAAATAATTTTCTTGGATGATCAGGTGTGCAATTGTCACACCTTGCACACTGTAATAGCCGCCACTGGCTACGCTCGCTCAATTATGCTTTTGTTACACATACATTATCAATAAATACAATCACATTTGTATGATTGGTTATGATTGGTTTTGTAGAATTATGTTCTATTGGTTGTAAGGCGCTAATGGTGAATAAAGATGATTGAGGAATGTTAATGAAATTCATTGGCAAGGATGATTGGTGGGAAGAAGGTAGTCCTGACTTGTTATTAATTGTTCCCAATTCCCAATATGTACCCGAATTGCTTCTATTTTATGAAAGTTATAGTGTTCTTGCCTTTTGTATAACCATCTCTCCATAAGAAATCGGAAAAGAAACGTATAGTGGTTGAAGGCTACAATTTATAATTTAATTTAATTTGTACATTCGTTTTTTTTAGTAAGTAAGTATGTTTATTTTCAATCATCAGGTACAATACATACAAGATATGACCCTTGGGGACATTTGTCCTCATATGCTAGGGTATTGTGGAAAACGTCATAATAACGTCATATAACGTCATAATTTGTATTCATAGCTTACTCGAGCTTCTTTTGTTTCACATCACCAATGAAAAAAAGTGAATTTCGAAAATTTCGGCAAGATTCATGGACTTACATTTAGTACGAACGGTTCTCTCACTCCTATACCAATAACATTGTGTTTTGGTTATTTTCCGGGAATCTGGCGTAAGTTGTTGATTTGAATGCCATCTATAGCGTGAAGAGTGAACTTACTTGATCACCAGCTGTGATGCTGGTTTGTTATAAGTTTGCCAAAGATACTGTAGTTGATGCTCTATTCGAGAAAATAAGGAACACAACTGACCTCTGGTGGATTTTGTGGTACTAGGTAAATGGCGGCTATCAAGGGTGCATTTGCATAAATATAAATACAAATATTTGATATAGTTGTTTGTTATGGCCAAGAAAGTAAATTTATAGCTAAATATCAATTTAATTTGTTTTTTGTTTTTTCACTGCTTTATGGAAACACGAAATGTAAAAACAAACAAATTAATATGTGGACCTGATAGTAGCCATCTTGCCAGAAGTGGCTCCATCACGTATCACTTATTTGTGGGAATAGCCAAGCTGATACCCCTTCTACACGCTCACTTTAATATAGTATGTTAAACATACATTTAAATGACGTCTCACTTTAGCACGTCTACACACTCACTTTATCTATTGAAGCACTATCTGGTGACGATTCTGTAATTATTACCTTAATTTGTCGATTCAGTGCAGTGTTATTCTAATGACAGTGAGGAGATTTCACATGAATGGTCCAGTGAAGTTATTTACAAAATATGTTACAGCTGTCAGTTCAAGTTGAAAACAAAATCACTCTTGGATGACATAGCCTCACTTTTAACACTCATAAGCACTTATTTATTATTTTAAAATTGTTTTGAGCCTTTGTGTTAGGTTAAAAAGTATTATTAAATAGCACGCAACACACTTACAAATTCAATAAAACATTTTAACTTGAATATGTATACAATTTTACTATTAAATCTAGAACTGAAGAAGAACAAAAGCGAATCGTTTTTAAAAATAATCTCGCGAGATCTCGCGTCTTGCGTTAAACATAGGTTAAACATAGGTCCGTCGCGAACTTGAAGTGCGGTGTCATTTAAGGGAAGCTTGATCATCTACACGGTATACTTAAAGTAAGGGGCTACTAAAGTCCTATGTTAAAGTGAGCGTGTAGAAGGGGTATGAAGGCTTCACTATTATTCATAGCTTGCCCAAGATTCTTTTGTTTAACATCAACAGTAGGTCTGTTCGTCGGGGTGTTCTAACCTGCTCAGATCACACCGGAAGTCGTCACGGAACAGTTTACTTATACCTATCTGTCGAGTTTTGATTCGTAATCCTTGCACCTAACATATTCAGTGACGTACTTCCGCCTGCTCCGAGCAGGTTAGAACACCCCGACGAACAAACCTAGTGTAAAAAAGTATAGTTTCGGCCATTTTGGTGTACAGATGTCAAGTCGGTTTGAACTAATTATTATCTGTATCGACGATAGTTTGTAAATGAGGTGGTTTTATACCTATAAGAACTTCTTCTGCATCCTACATTTGCACGGGTAAGAACCAATAGGTAATATACTATCAACACAATAGCGTAACACAGATTGACAGCTGACATGTTACACCAAGATGGCCGCACAACAATGAGATGGTCACGTGCAAACAATGAATTGTTAGATAATGTTTACAAATAATCGTCTTATCATATAATTAACGGCAAATGAGCTTTAATGAATACGGTCCCTGCACTATCTTTAAAAAAATATCAACAGATTTAAAAGAACTAAGAAATTATCAAATGATTAAATATGACATCAAAAATTGGTTATACCGGCCCTTGAAGTAGCTGATGTGTTCTCATTTTCTTTAGAATTATTATTAGGTACAACGATTTTTTCTCATGTTTTTATTTCTAAATAAAACAACATTACATCACTTCAGCTCTTGAGCTTGGATATTGATCAAAACTCTTCTTTTCATTTGGACTTAAGCCCCATTTACACGGTGCAATTTCTTGAACAATTTCTATTCCACAAAAGTTCTGCACACGTGCAGAGTCACTTTATTATCTCAAAAGTGACATTGCGCACGAGCAGATAAACTGTGACACAGAAGTTGTTCAAGAAATTGCACCGTGTAAATCGGGCTTTACACAAGTTCTTTTATTTATTACATTACAATATTTCGGTTATAATTCAATAACCTTCATCAGGTAAAGTACAAATTGATTTAAAAAAAGCAAAAACATGAAATAAACATTCAGGTAATCTTGGTAACTCATGTTCAAAGAAGTAAAAAAGCAAAGAACCTATAATAATTTTAACGAAATATAATATAACAATCTTCGAAAAAGAAACAAAGAGGAAATACCAGTAGATGCTAGATTATGTTGCATTTTCTCATCCATTTGAAATGTTAACGTTGAAATCCAAATATTATTAAATTCATAACTAGGCTGGCTAATTATGCCTTTTATGACGGTTATTAAATAACCGAAATATTGTAATGTAATAAATAAAAGAACTAGTGAAAGTCCAAATAAAAAAAAGAGTTTTAATTAAAAAAAAAAAAAAAAAAATATATATATATAAAAAATCCCGTCAAACCACACTCAGTACCGTCTCACATTCCCCAACCGTCATGTAGCGCCATCTATCAACAACTTGTCTTCCTCCTACTTATAACCTCAAGACAACACCAGCTCGGCTCACTCCACCGACTTGCTCGGCGCAATCAACAAGTATCACGTGACCGCTTGTGACGTCAGAGATAACACGTGGACAAGTTGTGTTTGAAGACAATCGGGATGGGAGTCACGCAGCTGTCAAGGGCCGAGGTATGGACCTGTATCGTGGTGTGGACGTGTGGACTCACATATTCGATGTACGCAGCGTACCTGGCGTCGCAAAGTAAGTCTTCTACTAATTAAATAACTATAACGTGTCATCTAAAACAGTCGAGATACTGTTCCAAAGCATACCGAGATAGAATCTATGCTTTCATCAATTTCCTATAGTGGTTTCCCTCGAGTGGCAAATGTCGGGAAGGTTCCATACTAATAGGCCACGACCTGCTCCTTCACACCGTGCATCATTACCTATTCATAGTTTGCATGTGATGTCATCTCATTGTTGCCTCCTACCATCTTGATGGCACGCAGAATAGCTGTGATTCTCTGCTTTTTTGACGATATTTTACCGGAAATTGTATAGGCTCCGGAGATAACTTGACTATACGAAGAGTAATCACTCGCATTACAAAAATACATCGATTTTCCTCAATAAAGTTATAAATCTGACCAACATAATGTCCGTCCTCAGTTGGAAAATTCATTAATTTTGCATTGCTGATATCAAACAAAAGTTCGTGCAAACTATAGGAATTCTTCATCATCATCTTAATCATTCATCCGTCATTAGCAGAACAGTACGACATTAAATACCATAATATATTAGTTAATATTTCGAATTTATTAACAGAATAGACAACATCATAAATTATCTAGTTAGCTCTGCTTTTCAAAAAATTTCATATGCAGTACCGTGATCCAAGTATCTATTATGGTTATGATCCATTGTTGAAAAACCATAATAGATACTTGGATCATGGTACTGCATATGAAATTTTTTGAAAAGCAGAGCTAACTAGATAATTTATGATGTTGTCTATTGCTTAGCATTGTATAACATTGTTGATTGTCAGTTGTTTTTCCACGGTCTCTATAATGTTCTTATTTCCCGGCCTCTTGAATAAGGATAAATGACGATATATTTGGACGAGGGGAGAAAGTGATCGCATTGGCGTAGCAACCTAAAGGTCAATGATACGAGGCCGCTAGCAATCGAATATTTCAATTGCATTTGATAACATAAGTAACTGTAGAATTATCAACAACACCAGAAGTTTAATATTAGAAATAGCTTGAAAGTTGAATTCATATCACACACATTATTTATAATCTTCTCGTTAGATTTAGTACTTAACGACTGGCTGATTTAAGGTGTTATTTGTGTTTATGTTCTTTGTGGGGTATTTATGTCGCACTGGTCTCCAACTAAGCAAATGGCGACAGATGAATGATGATGATTAGAGATAGTTATTCAAAAAAATATCTCCAAATACTATGCAATTGAAAGTGCCAAATATGTAAAATATGCAATTCACTCTTTATGCCCTATACAAACCTATACCTACTAGGGATTTCATTATTTACAAGTATGTACTTGAACGCTAAAATTAATAAACATACAGAAAAGTGCAGAAATAGTCAGAAAAATGTGAAAAAATGACTGAAATATGCACAATATGCTAAAAAAATCTGAAATATGCAGCTGGCCCAAATTATCAAAATATGCTAATTGAAACCTATGTTTTTGGAATCCGAGTCTATCAAAACAAATTTGTATCTAGGTATGTTGCATATGATTTGATGATTATAAAGAAAGATGAATTTGCATAACTTTCCCATCTCTAATGATGATGATTTGATGAATGAGGGTAAAGCTACCATACTTCGCCTGCACTTCGCTTTCGCTCCGGTTTCGCAAAAGTTGAAGTTTTCCCAACATTATTTTTCGTCGAAAAGGTAGCCATTTTGCGAAATTGAACCGAAATCGTACCGAAATCGTACCGAAATCGAAGTATGGGAACCCAGCTTAAGGATGGACGCTTGTAGATGGTGGGATTGTCTAAGAGTAGGGAACCTTCCCAGCATTTGCCTCTCGACTGAGGAAAACGAGGAATAATCCTCGGTCAAGAAAGACTTGAATCGAACCCAGGATCTCTGGAGTTGTCCAGAAGTCTCTTTGCTAAAGTAAAGAGGTAATTAAACTGGCTAACTGCTAAACTGTGAAGTTAACGGTAATGCGATAAGCGATATAATTTAATTGTCTACATGTTTACTGATAAACTTTGCGATTACTCTAACTGGGTTGACTGGGGGAAGAGTTTTAAAGAAGTGAAAATATATAAACGACAGCCACGAGCAGACTTCTATTTCTCTCTCGACTTATTCAGTTTTCAATTGTAATTTAATTTGTATGTCTTCAGAATATGAGGTCATTTTAACACAGAATTTTTATTTAGATCTTTTGCGTTATGCTTGTAAAATCGCTCGATTTTATCTTGTTTTCATTGTTTCCTGATAATATATCCATTTTCTACTACCAAATAAGTTTTGATTCAAATTTATCGATAGGTCCACAAAACTTTAATCCTAATTTTAGCCTAAAAAGGCACGATTATATACTACTCCGCCAAAGCTAGCACTGGTAGACAATATGGGTTTATCTCAAAAACTAGTTCACGATGCCAATTTTGTTTGCGACATTCAGTTGTAGAATGAAATTGTTTTGTCTCTAAGAATTCAAAATTACAACGATTTATCAAAGATGCGGTTGCGCTTTTCCTATACCTTCATATAGTTTGCACGTGATGGCATCTCATTGTTGCCTGCCGCCATCTTGATGGCACGCAGAATAGCTGTGATTCTCTGCTTTTTGACGATATTTTATAGTTAATGGGTACCTGGGAATTTGTATAGGCTCCGGAGAAATCTTTAGTACGAAGAGGAATCACTCACATTACAAAAATACATCGATTTACCTCAATAAAGTTCTAAATCTGACCCGTCAACGTGCCAATAAAATGTCCGTCCTCAGGTGGAAAGTTCAATAATTTGGGGACGCTGAATAGCGCCAACAGGAATAACGCCAACACAATGTTAAATAAAAGTGCTGGAATAACGCCAACATTTTGTTGGCGTTATTCCACTGGAACAACGCCAACAAAATGTAGGCGTTATTCCAGTGGTAAGAAGTAATTCTGTCGTCCCCGGAATAACGCCAACAAAACGTTGGTGTTATTCCAGTGAAACAACGTCAATTTTATGTTGGCGTTGTTCCAGTGGAATAACGCCAACAAAATGTTGGCGTTATTCCAGTGGTAACATGAAATTCGGTCGTCCCCGGAATAACGCCAACATTTTGTTGGCGTAGTTCCAGTGGAATAACGCCAACATTTTGTTGGCGTTATTCCACTGGAACAACGCCAACAAAATGTTGGTGTTATTCCAGTGGTAAGAAGTAATTCTGTCGTCCCCGGAATAACGCCAACAAAATGTTGGCGTTATTCCAGTGGTAAGATGTAATTCTTTCTTCCTTGGAATAACACCAACATTTTGTTGGCGTTGTTCCAGTGGAATAACGCCAACAAAAAGTTTGCGTTATTCCACTGGAACAACGCCAACAAAATGTTGGCGTTAATCCAGTGGTAAGATGTAATTCTGTCGTCCCCGGAATAACGCCTACAAAACGTTGGCGTTGTTCCAGTGGAATAACGTCAACTTAATGTTGGCGTTCTTCCAGTGGAAGACCACCTACAATGAACGCATACGTTTTGTAGGCTTTATTCCAGTGTCGACGTTGCGATTTTGTCGACACTGGAATAACGCCAACTCACCTCAAACTGGAATAACGCCAACAAAATGTTGGCGTTGTTCTAGTGGAATGACGCCAACAAAGTGTTGGCATTCTTCCAGTGGAATAACGCCAACAAAATGTTGGCGTTATTCCACTGGAACAACGCCAACTTTTTGTAGGCGTTATTCCAGTACTATTGGACACTTTCTTGTTTTGGCAGAACCCTTCCTTGTCCCGTACACTAGCACTGAACTGCGGCAAGTGTATGAACTACGTCGATTTTCTTTGATGTGGTGGGTGCCTACCTCTCGGGAGTAAACAGGTTGTGACCGAATTCTTTCTTACGAAACAGTGGCGTAACTACCGGGAGGCTGGGTCGGCAAAATGCCGGTGGCTCAGACACTAGGGGGTAGGTGGGCACCACGGGCACTTTTAAAATAAAGTAGATTTTTATTAACTTTCCTTAATTTTTCCGAATATTTTTCTTTGCTCAACGTGGTATATACTTACATCGATTCCAAAAGTAGAGTAATAATTTGTATGTTGTGTGAACCATCAGATTGGCATAAAATAAGCCTCCTAATTTCTAACATTAGCCGTAATAGAATAGGTACTAAATATTACACTAGGAAAACGCTCTGTGTAACGCGTTGATAAGCGAGCACGGATACGTGCAAAACCTCGAACCATAATTCCTTAAAAGCCGGCAATAATATACCTAAAACAACTGAAATCTAGAAGCACGATCCACTAAATTATATAAAAAATAGCTGAATTTGCTTCTCATTGCAAGTTATTGCAACAGTTATTGCAAGTCATTGCAACATGATACACACTCATGTGTATTTATTTCAGTATTTAGGTACGTAGGTATTATGGAATTATTATAAATAAAAAATACGGCGATTCAAACCACAAAATAGGCCATTATCTAAGTGCTAATATGAGCAAACATAATTTAAGAAACATTATCCAAACAATTACTTGCCGTTCCGTATAAAAGGGCTTATTTCTTCTAGTACATTGCTTACCTAACACAAACCTAACACATTGTATCTGATACAAATGAAATAAATATTTCATAAACATAATTTCAATAGCGAAGTCTCCTGAAATTTTATTCTAGTAAATTTCTATAAATTAACACAAATAATAATGTCAAATACACTTATTACCTGTGAAATCTTAAATTTTCATTCATAAAAATCGAGTTCAAATATCATAGGATTTTTGGCCGGAAAAACGGCCTTTAACAAGAATCAGAACTGTGATGTCATTTCCAAGTCTTGAACATTGTGTTGACATGGGGATTCCCTTGTTGCCATGGCAATATAGCAAACTGTGATGTCATTGCCAATTTTCCTGTTTTTAAATGAGAGGAGATCTATCAAACTTTGTAAATTAATTACATGAGAACTGTTCGTCCAACAACAAAAATAATACCACATCTGTGTTCAGCAACATCTCAACTTTCATAAAATAAATATTATTCTGAATTCTAATCTTCACGAGACTTCCCTATTATCAACCAACCAATCTATTTCTACAATCAAGCAGACATTTCATCGGTCTACAAATAATTTGCTCAGCCTTTGAAAAGATTGGAAGTAAGACTGCATGTTAAAACTCTCATAATCAATAAATACCTATACCTATTAACTACATCTTCAAAAATAATAAAATAAACCCTAAGTATAACCTCGCATGTATTGCTTTAACTATTATCTAACCGCAAAGAAATAATTGTTACGTATTCAAACAATAATAGATAGACAGCTGCTTGCTTCCGAGTTGTTTTGAATGGAGCGCATCGGGCGGCCGCAACGGACTCCTCGAACCTACAATGCTATTTATATGGGAAAACGCGATTTTTTTTTATTTGTGAACGGATCTTTCTCAAAAACTATACAGGTCTAAGTTAGTATGAGATGAAGGTGTGTGCAAAATTTCAGATCGATACGTTGACCGGTGCGACGTGGGTTGAACCAGCAAAAAAAAAAAAACACACACACACACAGAGAAAGTGCCGCAAGAGTCAAGTGGAGACGCTCGCTCCGCTCGCTTAAAAATCGAAACAATTTTAAATAAAACTAGGAAAACGCTCTGTGTAACGCGTTGATAAGCGAGCACGGATACGTGCAACACCTCGAACCATAATCAATAATATACGTAAAACAATTGAAATCTAGAAGCACGATCCATTAAATTATATTAAAAAAATGAATTTGCTTCTCATTGCAAGTAACACTACACTCATGTGTATTTATTGGAATATTTAGGTATTATGGATTAATACAAAATAAAAATACATAGATTCAATCCACAAAATAGACCATTATCTAAGTGCTAATATGAGCAAACCTAATTTAAGAAATATTATCCAAACAGACCGTTCCGTTTAATAGAGCTTACCTAACACATTGCTTACCTAACATAAACCTAACTCGTTGGATCTATAAGAAACATATCGACTAAATAAATAAAATATTTTATAAAATTAATTTCAATTAACAACTAACCAAACTGTTTCTACAATCAAGCAGACTTGCCGTTCTACAAATAATTAGCTCAACATTTAAAAGGATTTAAAGTAAGACTGCATGTTAAAACTCTTATAATAACCTATACCTACATTAATTACATCTTCTTCAAGAAAATAATATAAAACCTAAGCATAACCTAGCAGGTATTGCTATAACTATATATCATACCGTAAAACGTATTCTAACAATAAAATAGATAGACAGCTGCTTGCTTCCGAGTTGTTTTGAATGGGGCGCATCAGGCGGCCGCAACGGACTCCTCGAACCTACAATGCTATTTATATGGGAAAACATGATTTTTTTTTTTATTTATGGACGGATCTTTCTCAAAAACTATACAGGTCTAAGTTAGTATGAGATGAAGGTGTGTGCAAAATTTCAGATCGATACGTTGACTGGTGCGACGTGGGTTGAACCAGCAAAAAAAACAAAAAAAAAACAAAAAACAAACACACACACAGAGAAAGTGCCGCAAGAGTCAAGTGGAGACGCTCGCTCCGCTCGCTTAATAAAAAATAAAGCTTGGCACATTGATTTTGCACCGGACACGAACTTCTATTCTATATTGTATTATTCTTTAGTTCATTTTCTTCTTTAGGCGCATTAATCTCTTTTTTTCTATTATTTCGATTTTTTAACTTTTAATTTGTTTACATTTTATTTTACGGCTAACGTTTTAAATTTGGAGGCTTATTTATGTCAAATTCAGTGACAAAGTTAAGTGTAGTGCTTGTATGCAGTATATACTTCGACTGATTTCATGAACTAAGTGCGAACTAAGTGCGAACTAAGTGCGAACTTTTAGGTGAGACGGTGCTTGGTAGTCTTTTTACAAGTACCTATTGTTTTTGTACAGTATTCAACATATTCAATTATAACAAAAATATATTTATTTGGGGGGGGGGCACAAGAAGAATATTTTGCCAGGGCCCATCAATCTCTAGTTGCGCCACTGTTACGAAATGAACATTGGCGTTCAGAGGATATATGACAGGGGGTGGTGGTGGAGGGAAATGGTCTAATTATGGGTCGGGATGAGTTCCCCTCCCCCCCCCCCCCCCCAACAATTATGTGACACATTGCACTTTTTTTTTAAATGTAGTTTCAATTTGAAGCAATGGGGAAGTCCGTGATGATTAGATTTCAGAATAATTTTTATTTTATGACAGTTGAGATGTTGCTTTTTTGTTGTGGGACGAACAGTTAGACATCGGTCGACCAGAACAGCTCGACAACAATGTTAATTGACAATGACATCAATTTGCTATATTGCCATGGCAACAAAGGAATCACCATGGCAACACATTGTTGAAGACTTGGAAATTACATGACAGTTCTGATTCTTGTTACAGGCCGTTTTTCCCGCCAAAAATTTCTATGATATTTGAATTAATAACATTATTCTCGAGACTTCCCTATTTGATGTTCTTTGGACATGATTGGTAGGTATATAAATCGAATAATATTATGTACACAATTAATTAAAAAAGGAAAAATCTAAATAATTGAAAACAAAATTAAAATGTAAATATTAGCTCTCTGAATATGAACCAGCCACTAAATTATATTTTATTATTCTTTTATAAATGTGAAGGATAGGATACTGCTTAAGGATGAACCAGCGCCAGGTCATCTACCAACATTTTTTTCCAAACCATTTTATTTTGTTCCTAATAGTATTATCTACAATATAAGATCAAAAAATTTATACCTTGCCGACCTAACTTTTATGTAAAACGATTTCAAAGTTCAAGATTTTTACATGGCTCTTATGGGGGAACGAATTAATTTCCTACATTATTCTAAATTATTTTTGATCCGCACCAACAATTTCAACAGAAAACTATACTGATATATTCTTCGACTAATACTGAATGCATTGAAAACTTAAAATACTCTTTGGCATTTAAATGTTTGTAAATCTTGATATATGGCCATTTAACATGGGACAACTGAACTAGTCAAAACCACTGCTGTATTCTTAACAAAATTATTTTACGAAAACTTTGTTAAAAAAATCCTCATCATCTCATATCGTAGTATTCTCCACATATTACATTATAAAACTATGTTTTAAAGTTTAAACATGCCTTTCTGAATTAATGTATCTCATGTTATGAATATAGTCATTCAAAGCGATGGTTCATCCTTAACACCTATAAAATTACAAAAGAAAATTACAACCATCTCGCTAGTAATTTGGTTATAAACGGAACATTTGGCGCTCTTCCGTCTTTGCCTGACTTTCGAGGTAGTCAGGTGGAAGGGTTGAGGTTGAGGACTCAAGCGGATGGTTGGTGTCTGGGGGACAATAGACAGGAGATCCTCGCTGGTTTCGTAGCCAACATTCCTTGACCACACAACTCTTGAGAATACCACGAGCTTCTAAAAAATAAAGAACGTTATTGGCCAAACTACTATAGTAGTTACTACCATAGTACTATACTATACTATAGTATCATATAGTACTATAGTAGTATAGTAGTATAGTATACTGTAGTACTATAGTAGTATAGTATACTGTAGTATACTAACGTCCCGGTTTTTATTATTAAGAAAAATAATATCGACTTTTTTCGGTCGGGTGATACAAGCGCCCGCCGTTTTAGAAAATTGAGAAACAAAATTGTTTCATAAGTGGGCGTGTGAACGGTACGATACCAAAAAAAATAGAACTAAATTACACGGTTTTACTTGGCTGCCATAAGATAACATGGGGGATAAAATTCAAATTATCCCAGAAACTAGACACGAGAAGTGTTTCATTTTTCCATGGATTGTGTATGGCATGATTATCAATAAGTACACACAAAATATTATGAAGATCTGAGACTATGACTCGAGTAATCGCGCCACCTACAAAATATGAATTGCCATATTTGGCAAACGGTTATGAATATCGAAAAATTAAGACTTAGGTGACATATTGTATTGAATCTTTATTAGCTCCTACTTTGTACCCGACAAATTCTGACGACATAGTAGAAACAAAGTTATGACAGTAAGCGATGAAATTGTAGATAAAGGTTCAATACATGTCACCTAAGTCTTAATTTTTCGATATTCATAACCGTTTGCCAAATATGGCAATTTATATTTTGTATTTCCTTCTACCACCGCTCCAAACCGCGCGTTGGCGGGAAAAAATAAATGGCCTGCCTAGGCGCCGGTTATTCAACACAACCGCTAAAAACTATGAAATTTCCGATACGATTAGAGACGAGCCTCACATTTTAATCATGATTAGATAAAAGACAAACAAAGGGCTATCACTAGGCAAATTTTTTAAATAATTTTTTTTACTGCAACCAGCGAGACAAGAAAATATACAATTTTACACTAAAAATTAACTAATTATTACTAATTAACTAAGCCAAAAATTTAAAGTTAAGTACCAAGTGATAACTTTAAGTTTGGCTTTTATCTAATAACTAGAGAGCCCCGCCAAGTAATACATGACCCAATAAGCTCTCTTTCTGGGCAAGGCAATGCATAACTGAAGATGGACCACCATTAAAATAAAACTACTCTGATATGCTGGCAAAGAATTGTCTCTCGTGATAATTTTTTTCAACTCACGGAATGACCGATCATAAATGCAAATCAAGGCTTTTTTATAGTTATATCTGTGGAAGGTGCATACTAACCCCACACTAACCCCAATGCACACCTGTAGTGTACAATGTAAATTAGAAAAAAAGAAACCATGTGTTACTATTTTTAAAATATTTAAATGTATCGTGAATAACTCAATATTATTATTTTAAGCATTTTAAGCATTATAAAAATATGAACAGTACGACTCAATGTTAAATAAAAACAAAAACTTCAGTTCCATGGTATACAGAATTAAAATGATCTAGTGGAGCGGTCGCTCCACGCCAGCCAAGTCGTACGGCGCGCGCACACTCTCATATAAAGGCTGGAGCAAACCCACTTTTACTGTAAGCATCAAAGTGGCATTTTCGGCCTACTGGATCTTAAAATTGGAAAATCTCACATTGTTGCGATATATCTTAATTTCGAGCTATGGCCCACCCTACAACATATACCAAATTTGGGAACAATAGGATACGCCCTTTGCGCGCTAGAGGGCCGTGAAAACAGTGTTTTAGGGCGGTTTTCATAATAATAATAATCTCAGTAGTAGTAGTAGTCTCCTGGAATTCAAATCCGGTAACATGGCCACAGCCTAAACGGCTGAACCGATTGATCTCACATTTTTACCACGTGTGCACTTTTGGCGTCTGATTTAACCTTCACCCCATTAATTTTTTGTGCCGCCATTTTGAAACCGGAAGTGACGTCATATCTCGACAACGGCTATACCGATCGGAACGAAATTTGCGCCAAACGATTCAGACGGTAAACTATATGGATTATCAATAGCAACAGACTAAAATTTATGTTAACGAAACCGGAAATGACGTCATGAAATTTGAAATACATCGATTGGCATTTCGGCAACAAATTTGATCCGATTATTTTGTTATTTATGTAACGTATGTACTTTTGATATCTCATTTGACTTATTATAAAACCAACCGGAAGCCGCCATTTTGAAACCGGAAGTGACATCATATGTCAATAACGGCTAAATAGATTTGAACGAAACCAGCGCTAAACAATTTAGACGGTCAACTTTATGTATTATCATCAATAATATTTGCAGTTTCCCATACCGAAACCGGAAATGACGTCACACATTTTAAAAATCTCACAAATTTACATTTTGATACAATAAATATACTATTTGAGACAGCTTATAATAAAATGTAATCATGTTTAAATTATAATTCAAGGGGTCAGTGATTTCAGCAGCCATTTTGAAACAGGAAGTAACGTCATATCTTGAAAATTGGTTGACTGATCGGTATGAAACTACCGCCAAACGATTCGGAAGGTCATCTCTATGAAATGGGAACAGTCACACTAGAAATTTCCTATTTATAAGACCGTAAATTACATCATTCAAATTTAAAAATTATTATAATCCCCTCCTATATAATGAATACATATTCAGAAAACTTAAAATGATACACATCATTTATAGATATACATTCTTTGTGGCAGTGCAGTAAGTTCAGCAGCCATTTTGAAAACCGAAGTGTTGCCATATCTCGGAACTCGGTTAACTGATAGGAATGAAACCTTTGCTATTCTTCATGAAAGATCATTTAAAGCAAATATATAGTACCATACGCAGATTTTCATTAGTAAACCAAATTGTCAATGGCGACTATTTTTAATGGATTTAGTAATTGTTCAATTGACGTCACAAGTTCTAAGAATAAACTAAAAAAAGGAGTGATATCCCCATAAAAAACACTCCGTGTAAAAATACCAGCCAAGTCTCTACAACTAAAAAAAATTATGAAATCTTAAAAATTCTGCACTGAAAAGTAGTGATATCAAAAAATGGTCCAAATCAAAACTTTATTTGAAAATCAAAAAATACTTGGCGCATCGTTTTTTAGGGCATAATAGGTATACTACATGTATTATGTATATTTGATGTATATTTTCTATCTGGTCTATACTTCTAAACTATGTATACACGATGCGCCAAGTATTTTTGGATTTTCAAATAAAGTTTTGACTTGGCTAATTTTTGGATATCACTACTTTTCAGTGCAGAATTTTAAGATTTCATATCTTTATTTTTAGTTGTTGAGACTTGGCTGGTACTTTTACACGGAGTGAAAATCAATAATTCTATTATTCAATTCAAATAAATTGGAGGATTTATTTTAGGATTTTATTAAAATTTTGGGATAGGTACCTAAGGAAATCTATGCAACTCTGGGCACAAAATAAAAAATGAGTAGATACTATTTCAGTGACTATAATTTTATGCTAACAAGTTCTGACAAAATATTTCTTGTAAAATTAATTATGGCAAATTATGAACACATAAAATACTGGCACACAAAAAATATCTTATAAAACTAATATAAAAATGTGGTAACATATTGAGCAAAATTGACTTAGGCACTTGATTCAGGTGACAAAAAGTGATTTACAATAGTTATGATAATTTTTTCATTTTTTGTCACTTTCTCCTGTAGAAGTGTCCTAATCCCAACAGCATTTGAGGCAAGGAAAGAATTTTCAATTATGCTGTATGTCATTCCTGCGTTGGCCATTCTACCTATCATCTGTGCAGAAATACCCAAGTTCTTGAATGGAAGAAGCGATGCTTTATTGTTCTTGCTCTGGATGGCATTTGACTTTCTCATGCAATAGTCTTTGAAAGGAATAGCCTGCTTTTTAATAATATTGTCTGATGGTATTGCACATATTGCTTGGAGAGTCAAAACATCACTAAGTGCATTATGTGCCGTACCTATCGCAACTGATAAATCAGCAGCGATGTCCTCCTGTTTGTACGAGTGACGATCAGGAAATGCTGCTTTACACACTTTCAGGCTGTCTACAATGTCAGATATCAAAACTTGGCAATGCTCTAATAGTCCTACCTCTGTCGTTTCTTTTATAAGGAACCTCAGATCAAAACCTATATTGTGCCCAACCAAGACCACCCTTTTATTAATTTCGATCAAGAAATTGATAAATCCAGCCCATGCGTCGTGTTTGGACACTGTTTCAAGTCGGTTGCCATGCAAGAATAAACTATTATTGCTTTTAGAGAGTCCTGTAACTTCAGTAACCTTCGATGGAATAGATGTTGGTAAAACATATGCCTCGTATGTTTCATCGTTGGAAACTGCTGCAATTTGGACAACTTCAGAATTTGTCGATAATCCCGAGGTCTCCAAATCAAAGAAAACATACTGCGATTCGCCTTCGGATCTGGACAATAGTTGAACAGGCAACACCTGGACGGTCGAGTAATTCTCTCTCAATAGTCCCATACCGGAGTGGTACATTGTTCCTTCGCTTCTTGGGCAGAAGTCTCGTTGTTTCTCTTCATTCGAAGATGGACACGTCTTTTCTTAAATGTGATCTGTTTTCTAACCATCTTCTTTTTTAGCCGAAGAGCATCCATTTTCTTACGATGAGCAACAGTGTGAACACCTGGAGACAGCGTCAGTTTCTTACAAACCGGTAGTACATAACTCGTTCCCTCATTTGTTTGTGAAACGGCACACGCCACACGATAGTCCAGCGACTGCGAACCACTGAAGCACTTAGATTTTGGGGCCTTTGATGCCACAACAGAATTGAACGATTCGTTCACTTGGGTAGAACCACAAGGAGCTATCTTGCTTGCATTTCTGGCAAACCGTTGTAATAACTCCTGTAAATCATTGAACAGCTCTACCTTAGTAAGACACTCGCCTCGAGGTAAACTGTTGTATTTTGTGAGAGGGTCAGATTTATGTCGACACCAGCTCTCACAATCGGAGTGGTTACCAAAAACATGATTACTAATGTTTAGAAGCGCCTTCTCTAAACCATCAGGATTTCCCTTATTTTGACCAACAGCAAATGAAAAACAACGTTTCAAATACTTTATGACCTTAGTGGAAAGAACAGAGTGCTTCGTCTTTAATTTGTATAGTGAATTATTGAACCCCTTTTTTACATGATTCAAGTCCGACCATTTAACTATATCCGACCGCCGAGCCCTAATCCCTGCCATCGTTGACGAGTCTTCATCGCCGATGATCACTCCTAGCTCGACACCACTCGCTTCAAAAAGAGAGTTGTCTGTAGCCAGTTCTACTGCCAGGTCTGCCTCCATGGCTTTTGCACTTCTAGAAAAGTTGCATCTGCAATCATGTTCCACGATAGGTTGGTCGGCTCGTTCAAATTGGCACTGTCGACACCATTTCACTCGTGTGCCGTAGCTTAATACCTTTTTAGAGTAATGTCCCGTCAACGCGCCATGTCCTAAAACAAGGAAAACAGAACAAAAATCACCAATAGACACACTTTGAAACACCATTACTTTTACTATTGCCAATGTTGTATTGAAATATCTGCCATCTGCAACCGCTCTCATCGTAATTGATAGGTAATACATTGTTGAATAAAGAATAATCTTTGTCTTCCGATTTTTTAGTTTGGATACGATTATAAAATAATTCAGTAGACACTACTAACTTTGGCTATTTTGCATTTTGTAGTTTTCTTATTAGGTATGTCAATTTCGATTGTTTCAATACTTTTAATGAAGATCACTGAATAGTGGTGGGAAAATGTAGGTAGATTTTTAATACCTAAAATAAAGTTTGTGAAAGTTCAAAGTACCTATTGAATTATTACTTGTATTATTAGTGCCTTATGCATCATGTTTATAAATGAAAATTTATATAGGTAGGAAACTCTTTCTCAGCTGTCAACCTCTTCTGGTTGAGCTTTAGGTAATTCACTAGATTTGTAATTGTAGAATCCTTGATAACTATTTTTCAACTTAATATTTCTTTTCTTAACATAAATAATACAACCTATATTCCAATTTACCTGACAAGCTATTATAACTCTTCCCATTGCCTCTGCTTTGCCAGCCCATGTCGAACGACCCAATAATTCTGCTGGTTACTGGTGTCGGCGGAGTTTCGAGGGATGCTGTCTTTTTGACGGAGGGCGCTGCTGGCGATGGATTGACGTTGTGCGTTGTTGTTGTTTCGAGGGATGCTGTCCTTATCACCGAGGGCGCTGCTGGCGATGGATTGACGTTGTGCGTTGTCGTTGTTTCGAGGGATGCTGTCTTTTTGACGGAGGGCGCTGCTGGCGATGGATTGACGTTGTGCGTTGTTGTTGTTTCGAGGGATGCTGTCCTTATCACCGAGGGCGCTGCTGGCGATGGATTGACGTTGTGCGTTGTCGTTGTTTCGAGGGATGCTGTCTTTATGACGGAGGGCGCTGCTGGCGATGGATTGACGTTGTGCGTTGTTGTTGTTTCAAGGGATGCTGTCCTTATCACCGAGGGCGCTGCTGGCGATGGATTGACGTTGTGCGTTGTCGTTGTTTCGAGGGATGCTGTCTTTATGACCGAGGGCCCTGCTGGCGATGGATTGATGTTGTGCGTTGTTGTTGTTTCGAGGGATGCTGTCTTTATGACGGAGGGCGCTGCTGGCGATGGATTGACGTTGTGCGTTGTTGTTGTTTCGAGGGATGCTGTCCTTATCACCGAGGGCGCTGCTGGCGATGGATTGACGTTGTGCGTTGTCGTTGTTTCGAGGGATGCTGTCTTTATGACCGAGGGCGCTGCTGGCGATGGATTGATGTTGTGCGTTGTTGTTTTTCGAGGGATGCTGTCCTTATCACCGAGGGCGCTGCTGGCGATGGATTGACGTTGTGCGTTGTCGTTGTTTCGAGGGATGCTGTCTTTATGACCGAGGGCGCTGCTGGCGATGGATTGATGTTGTGCGTTGTCGTTGTTTCAAGGGATGCTGTCTTTATGACCGAGGGCGGTGCTGGAGTTGGATTCAAGTCGTGTGTTTCGAGGGATGATGTCCTTATGACCGAGGGTGTTGTCTCCGTAACAGCTGAAGCAGCGTTTGTTAAATCCCTCTCCAAATTTATCATTTTCAAACATGACTCCCTGGCCACAGCTTCCACAGCCGGCCCAACCAATCTCTCGTGCCTTTTTAATAGACTGGCAGGCACTGGTGGCATATTTAAAGAGCTGAACAGGGTGTTAACCTGGGAGTGTCCCAAGCCAGCATCAAGCATTCCTGCAAAGTAAATAGGTAGGGATATTAGAACATTTTCTAATTTGCTGTTGTGTAGAAGAAAATATAGATGAAAATAATAATAAAAAGTACTTACCCAGAGCAAGCTTTAAATTCCCATCGTAGGTATCTGGACCTGGTTTAATGCCGGTGGTTTCACTGTTTATTTTTGAAGTCTTTACTTTGTGAATGGTTCCACACTTCAAACATGACACGTCCAGTATTGAGCAGATGCCAATTCTTCTTTCTTTCACAACATTCCGCAATGAAAGAGTAACATCACAACTTTGGCAGAAAAGGTCGTGCGCCATAACCTGCAAGTCCACAATCCTACGACCTTGCACAATCGACTGTGGACTTATTTCTACGCCTGAACTTACATTAACTTGTGGCTCTAATTTAAAACAAACCTTCTTTCTCTTCTCAAACTCTTTTTTACTAATGAAACCTCGTTTTCCCCGTAATTTGTCCACATGTGGCAAATTTGAACAACTTTGCAGTGGATCCGCCATCTTGATTTCTTGATAGACTGCCAGAGAAGTTCAACGTTGCCTTGTTTATATTGTTACAGTGTTGCATGACTTTTTATTTTAAAAGTAGATGAGAGTTTTGGCATTTTCATGTTAACAGACTTAGTAAATTACCAAATAATAAATTTGGTTTAAAAGAATATTAAAAAATACGCTCTTAAAATAAGATATTCATATAAATACGACTCTCAAATTATACACTTGGCATCACGGCTACTTACACCCTGCCTCCGTCCTATGCGAGTCAAATCAGAGACTATATCCGTTTAGTAAAAATAATATAATTAATAAGGTATTATTTCTGTGTGAAGAATGGTGTTAATACCTAATATAAGTATAAAAATAATAGTTTGTTTTATTAAAAGCGAAAATATAAGCACACTTATTTGATTTGTGAAAAATATTTCAGAGTAAAGACTCTAATATACTAGCTCCAGAAACACACAGCCCCCTGAATATGAGGTGAGGAACTATTGGAAGAAGTTGGTGTGGGCTGTGCTTATATCACTCATCCCTCCTTAAGGTACCTTATTTGGCTTTTATCCGTGAAGTTAGACCAGAACACACGTACGTTATTTGGGATGCCTACATACAGGGGTACCCACTACCCTCGCCCACTGTTTCAATAAAACCTCGACGAATCTAGTTGATTGTCTGATCTAGGAAGGTCACTCTGTCTGATTGCAGTGTGTGGTTTCTAATTACTTGTTGTCACTTGTCAATGACACAAAATAATAAATATTTTTGTGATCATCAGGAATAAGACATTCAATACTTTGATATTTCTAATAGCGTTTTTGTTTAGCAGAAATAAACCAATATTACTAAGCAATTTTACTATTATTTAGGATATAAATATTTTGCTCCGTGTATTCCGAGATAATGATCAAACAATTTATGTAGTAGGTATAAAAATATATTAAATATTGTGTGCAAATGAAAGACCCAGATCATCCTATAGCAATTAAAGTATGATTGAACTTGTTTTTAACTGAAACAAATTATATTTATTGAGCACCAAGGAATCATGATCATTTCGGGTCAACATCATGTAGGTAGTACACTTATTTGAACATCACTGCGTGAAATGGAAAGAGAATAGGTATAAACACTTCGCATTCAATGGAAGCAAAAACAACCGAGCATGCAAACTCAATCTGGCATTTGTAAAAATAATATAACATTTCTATATTTTACAAAACGCACAGAAACATTCAGATTTAAGTAAGTAAATATCATGGCAATTGAATATCTTTGAAGACAAACAAAAAATAATTAGGAATCAAACAATTCTGTATATGAAAATATAAACTATAAAAGATGAAAGACGATGGGGCATTCACTCTCCGACTCGGATGGGGAGGCGCATTGTGCTTGAAGAAGATTCCCCTGGATGTAGGCAACCCAAATAACATCCGTGTGTTCGGATATAACTTCACGGATGACGCCGTGAAATAACTTAAATGTATAGTAAAGAAACTGGTATAAATAATTGCGTATTCAAATTTTTACACGTTTTGGTGTTATCCAGCTACAAGCAAAAGATGATTCTGGACTTACCTATTCTTTTAATTGACACCTTATTAATGTGTGAAAGTTAGGTTACAAGAGATTAGAAGAGATTACAACAACCACAAAGTGAACCAATTGGACTGATGAGTGCAACAGTCTTTAACAATAACAAATGTGGGATAATTATCTTAGTCATGCTCCAAGTAATTATTTAGGTACAAACCCAACAACAGACCAGATAAATAAATGTAAATTAACCGCCCCCCCCCCCACTCCCAAAAAATGCCGCGCAGTAGATTCTTAAAATTTTAATTCATAATTTAGAGTGGTTTAAAATGATTTGAGTGCATATGAAAAAAAAATCGTACGTTTTCATTTGCTTCACCTAATTATAGAAATGTCATGAGTGTAAATTTTGAATTTCATCTAGGTACCTACCTCTAAGACTGATTAAATGCAGATTGTTTAGTCCATTAATGGGTTGTGCATAAGGGATCACGCTTCTGATGAGCGAGTGAGGGGGCATTATGTTGCGACATAGTGTAACAGGGGCGAGGGGGGCCTAGAGCCAGAGGGACGGTTCAAAAATTGACATTATAATTCGTGAAAACGGACGGCATAAATGGATCAAGTGTCTCAGTCCGACCAATTCCATTTTGGGTGGGCGGGGGGGGGGGGGGGGGGGGGGGGGGGGTAGAGATAGTTCTGTAACATCCTTTCGAAACTGTGACACAGTGGGACAAGAGGAGGGGGGAGTCAAATAACCCATTTTTAATGTGACGTCTTTATGCACGACCACTAATTAAATGTTCCAAAAAGTTTCCACTCACTTATATGCCGCTCTACGATCTGTTACAAATGATTGGATTAAATTATACTTTAGTATAGTGCATATTGATTGATTAAAAATAAAAATTGTTAATTTAAATTTAATTGAGCGCCGATTCTCAAAAGAGAGGTTCTGATGCTAAATCAGTCTGTAAAGTTATGTCGTTTTTTTTTTTTTTTACTGAACTCTCTACATAATACAGTACGTAAAATAATAATACAAAAAAATGCGACAAACATTTTCATGTTAATTGACATTGATCTGACCCAAGGATCTGGCCGAAGAAATACAACTTCTCGAAAGCAATGGTCACCTGTTTACTCCCGATAGGTAGGCACCCACCACATCAAAGAAAATCGACGTAGTTCATACACTTGCCGCAGTTCAGTGCTAGTGTACGGGACAAGGAAGGGTTCTGCCAAACAAGAAAGTGTCCAATAGTACTGGAATAACGCCTACAAAAAGTTGGCGTTGTTCCAACGCCAACTTTTCTGGAAGAATGCCAACACTTTGTTGGCGTCATTCCACTAGAACAACGCCAACATTTTGTTGGCGTTATTCCAGTTTGAGGTGAGTTGGCGTTATTCCAGTGTCGACAAAATCGCAACGTCGACACTGGAATAAAGCCTACAAAACGTATGCGTTCATTGTAGGTGGTCTTCCACTGGAAGAACGCCAACATTAAGTTGACGTTATTCCACTGGAACAACGCCAACGTTTTGTAGGCGTTATTCCGGGGACGACAGAATTACATCTTACCACTGGATTAACGCCAACATTTTGTTGGCGTTGTTCCAGTGGAATAACGCCAACTTTTTGTTGGCGTTATTCCACTGGAACAACGCCAACAAAATGTTGGTGTTATTCCAAGGAAGAAAGAATTACATCTTACCACTGGAATAACGCCAACAAAATGTTGGCGTTATTCCGGGGACGACAGAATTACTTCTTACCACTGGAATAACACCAACATTTTGTTGGCGTTATTCCACTGGAACAACACCAACAAAAAATTGACGTTATTTCACTGGAATAACACCAACGTTTTGTTGGCGTTATTCCGGGGACGACAGAATTACTTCTTACCACTGGAATAACCCCAACATTTTGTTGGCGTAATTCCGTTGGCGTTATTCCAGTTGGCGCTATTCAGTCGACTCAATAATTTTGCATTGCTGATATAAAACAAGCGAAGTTCGTGCAAGCTATGAATAACGAAATGAAGGACGATGGATGCGGATGTCAGTCCTCAACACCACAATACCGTGTGCTTTATCCAGTAGACATCATGCAGTTGGGTTGGTTCTAGACAGGCGCGTAGGAAGGGGGGGGGGGGATGGGGGAGATTATCCCCCCCCCCCACTCGAGCAGGCTGACCACCCCATTCACCATACAAAATTTAGTTTAGTGTCTAAAGTGGGTATCACACTGAGTTGCAACCCGTGGTTGGAACTGTCGTATGGAAACTTTTGTTGCAAAAAGAGGCAACCGCCTATCACACGCAACTGTTTGGGTTGATGTTGGTTGGTTCACAATTGACACTCATGAGTTGCGCAGAAAGCACCGTTTCCGGTTCCGGAAAACGTTGCCATAGTAACAAAAATTAAAGTGTAGGGAATAACAACATCTGACAGCGGCAATCCAAATCTCATATTTAGAGTGATTACTTGCGAAAGAAAGATATTTAAGTAAGTACAAGTTAATGATAATACGCAATATTTATCCATACACATGTTCAAGTTAAATATTCATCTGATAAATATGATTTATAGCTATTATTTATAGCATCCTATTGGTAAGTTCACGTCACGTGGTACCACAACAAATTGTTGGAACCGGAAAAATAGAGACTTCTCTATTTTTCAAACAAACCCGTGGGTTGACCAAATTCAGTCTCTGCACATGCGCGGCCAACCATATTTTCCAACCGCCGGTTCCATACACGGGTTGCAACTCAGTGTGATAGGGCTTTAAGAATCACTTAAAAATTGTTAAAATTAAAAAAATAAAAAATGCCCTGTAAGGCAAAAATAAGGAGTTATTTTTTGTAATTTGAGCATTCAAGCATCTCGGAATCGATTTTAAAATGTTTATATTCGAAAAATTGCCCTGCTGGACAACAATTTGATTTTTTTTGCTTCAGTTTGTGCATTTTAGAGCCCCAGAATCACTTTTAACTGGCTTCAATTCTATAAAAAAAATCGCCCTGCGGGGCTAAAACTGGGGGGCTTCGCATCCCATACCCCCTTTCCGGGTGTCGCAATCCCCCCCCCCCCCCCACCCCCCCATGATGAAAGTAGTTCCTACGCGTCTGGTTCTAGACATTCTTTTAATTGCAAGTGAAACCATTCATAACCAAGAGCTGACTGACACTTGTATTCTTCTACAGAGTTCTGCTTGGATCGTCCTTCGTCCTGCCACCTGCGTCCAGGACTCAAGTTCCTTGGGAGATCTGTGGACAGACCACGTGACTGGGACACTTGGTCCCACTTCATTGCCCTCACCGCAGCGCCTTGGTGGATCTTCCATCTCATAGGAGCAGAGATCACTAGGAGACATTTCCATAAGGTAACTTTTAATATTTTTTTTATTATTTATTTATTTTTTTGGACAATATATCCAACAGAGTTAAACTCCAAAAAACATAAAATAACAACGAATTATGAAAAACTAACAAAGAAAATCAATTGATACGAGTTAAAAATTTAAAAAAAAGGAAAATATAATCTCAATATTACTAATCTAATGCTAATCTATGAGCCTAATCTAATCTGGGGGCTAAATCAAATATACATATTTATTAAAGGTGGACCAAAATGTTTTCAATAGTATTGTTATATAATATCTAAAGTGTTCTCAATTTGGAAGTTAAAATTATCAAAAGTATTACATAATTCTATTAACACAAGAATGTTTCAAAATATTTATCCTACTTGTATGAGTTTTAAATGATTTTTGGCGAGTGAGGCGGGACGGAACTTAAAAATTGATTTTAGAATTGATTTTAGATTGATTTAAAAGCGTGCAATTAACGAAGATGAACCTCAACATTTGTAAACACGCATTCGTAAGCAAACACAATGCTGATTTTTTGCTTCCATAAGGAAGAGTAGACTTCTGAAAAACCAGTCGACGTAATTTTATTATTAATCTTTTTCAGTACCTGCCTCTGTGGTACATTGCCATCGGGAGTGTCTTCCACACCACAGTCTTTGGACCTTCCAGCACGGCCTACTTGATCGTCTTCGCCACGGTCTTCTTGGTTCTGCAACAGTTTAGAAGCAAGCTGCTTCTGTGGGCCGTGGGATGCGTTGGTCTTCACTACACGTATCACATGATCAAGGTAAAATTTCATTGCATATTCCACCACTTTCATCAAGACCTGCAGTCTTCGATCTCGTTTCCTGATCTTCGAAGGGAGCATTTTTGTTGGAATAACTCATGAGCTGGAGCGATCGATATATCCTACAAAAAAATCTTGAATGTTAAAGTTCAAAAAACGTTTTCCAATTTAGTTTGCAACTCAAGTGCAAAAGTGAGGTTAGTAAAATAGTAAAATAGTGGTAGAGATAGTAAAATCATTTCGAATTTGGTTTCTAACTTTTAAAATAGCACACGTTGGTATTGTTTTAAATTTTTTCCCCTAAAGTACGTCGTATATCTACTAGACTTTTTTTCAAATCTCTCGGTACAAAAAAATTATAACTTAATTTTAGCTTAAAAATGTATCGATTTTACTTGGCTGCCATAAGATAACATCGGGGAGAAAACTAAAATTATATCAGAAACTATAGACACCAGAAGTGTATACTTTTATCAGGGATTTTGTATGGCATGAATATCAATAAGTACACACAAAAAACTATGAAGAACTGAGACTATGCCTCGATCGCTCCAGCCACCTTAAGAGACTAAAATTTGTTTAAATTTTTAAAGTACATTATATTGCGTAGAATGACCTTGTTGAGGTATCAGACTTCATTATCTTCCTGTAGGCATGGTCCGGCGTGTTCGGCTGGCCCTCCTACCCTAACCTCAGCGTTCTGGGCGCCATGCTGGGCTGGATGACGTTGCGATGCATCGGATTCTGCAGCGACAAGATCGACTCCAACAGGAATCTGACGTCACAAGATCTCATCAACTACTTCGCCTACATCTTCTATCTGCCAGTCATGTACTGCGGACCCATCATGAACTTCGATACGTTCACACAAGGGGTGAGTGGGGTTACAAATATGGTTGACAGCTACTCTAGTTATGAAGAAGGACAGTTGTATCAGAAAGAATACCCTTCATCACGGTGTCTCGAAACGGCGCAAAACTATGAAATCACCGATACGATTGGAGACCAAACCCGTTAACGGTTAACATTTCAAATCATTTCGTCAACCCATTTTGTCTCCAATCGTATCGAAAAAAGTGCCGGCAACAAGACCAAAATCGCTCGCGCTTGCCAGCCCCTTAACTCTACGCTTGAATTACACGATTCAATTTTGGGAATCGGGATCAAATTTTGATTATCCTAAAAGAATCAGTTATGATGATGTGCCCACTCAATATGCAATTATGGTTTTCACAACGGTCTTCTTGCTTTGTCAAATCTGTTAAATTGTGCGTAGACCTTGAGTTTGGTTCAAATCACAATTGCCAGTATTTTAGGATGTTGTTCAATATTCTCCTCCTAGTCAGAGAGTAGGCTACCCTATGGAAGAAATACAAGGGCACCGGTAGGATTTCCTCTAACCAACCATACACTATATTGAACCCGAGTAATATAGTCGTTGGTTTGGTACAGTGCTAGACATGAGAACCTTGTTTGTAATACGCTGAGAGTGTATAGGCGATACTCTGACAATGGTTACTATACACATCAGCCATTCTGTGAGTCCTGTACCAGGAAGATATGAACTTAATCCTAGAAATAAGGGAAATAGACGTGTGTCGTGTAAATGCAACAACATAACACCCTCTTGTTTCAAAAAGACGTGTCTTGTGTCTTCCAGATGTCCTTGCCGTACAAACCGTGGAGCTTCTCCCGTCTAGTGACGTCATGTCTGAGCGTGCTGCGGTGCGCCTGGTGGATGTGACGTCACTTACTTCAGTGTCTTGTGTCTTCCAGATGTCCTTGCCGTACAAACCGTGGAGCTTCACCCGTCTAGTGACGTCATGTCTGAGCGTGATGCGGTGCGCCTGGTGGATGTGACGTCACTTACTTCAGTGTCTTGTGTCTTCCAGATGTCCTTGCCGTACAAACCGTGGAGCTTCACCCGTCTGGTGACGTCATGTCTGAGCGTGATGCGGTGTGCCTGGTGGATGTTCATCACTGACGTGGCGATGCACTTCAACTACTTCAACAGTCTGGGCATGTCCATAGAGGTGAGTCTCAGAGAGTCAAGATACAGTTTTCAATCGGGAGAGACATTCTCAGAGCCGGCCGTGTGAATGTGATGATTTGTTCGGATGGGTTCTTTGCATTCTTTGCTTTCGTACAGAAGGAAGGAGGGACATTTAGTAAGGGAAGAGGAGGAGGATTAGGAGATAAATGTTGATGCAGCCGACATGGGCGTCCGCAGGTTTCTGCCAGGGGGCCATTGCAAGGAAACAAATTTCTAAAGTGTTAAGGGCGGGGGGAAGGCGTCCTCTCGCTGCCCAGCAGGGCGTTTTTTGGCTTTTGGACCTCTTTGAAATCAAATTTGATGTGTAAGTATGTTGAAATATTCAAAAAACAATTAAAATTTTACACATTGGGATAGTGGAGGGTATGCCCCCACCTTGCCCCTCAGGGCATTTTTAGTTTTTTGACACTAATTTTTTTTTTATTTTATTTTATTTAAACTTAAGATAAAAAAAAGTTTTCCTGACATCCAGAGGGGGGGGGGGGCCTTGTACCCCTGTAGACGCCCATAACAGCCGATGCAAATCTCGCTAAAAAACATAAATTAATGTGGTAAATTTATATCAACAAATTGAATGCCAAGAAAGGTCGATTTACTTCAGAATTACGCAAGCAGAATAATATTGTACATCTGTTCACGTTCTTGGCATTCTCTCCGACAGACTGTGATGCAAATGGACAACTGGGCTATGTACGGTCTGATCTGGTGCCTGGGCTTCTACTTCATGCTGACCTACGTCGCGTCTTACGGCCTCGCCTCTGCTGTCGGCAACATCGAGCAGATGCCAGTTGCTGACAAACCAGCCTGTGTGGGGAGAATCAGTCTCTACTCGAACATGTGGCGCTTCTTCGACAGAGGCCTGTACTTCTACATGGTCAAGTAAGTCAACAGAGTAACCACATTCTCAGAGCAAAATGCTCAATCCACAGCAGCGACTGTTGGTTTATCAAAATTGTTCCCGCACATGTGCATAGTGCCATTATCGTCGCCAAAGTGATTCTGCGCACGAGCAGAAACAAGGTGCTCAATCTTTTCATATCAGTCTTGATGCTACCAAGAACCATAGAATCTGGCAACTTCTCTAAAACACATTGATCAGTGGGGCATGTCGTTTATTCAACTTTTTATTTGATGATCGAAAAGGGTCACAAAAGTGTTTAAAGAAAGTCTCATCAACCACAACTTGCTTATATCAACCATGTATCATAATAGTAAAATATTTACACTTTCATTGTTTTACACATTAAATCAGCCCATTAATTAAAATCTGAGTTTCCAAGCACGCATTTTCTTAAACTTGTTGGAATATTTGGGCAGACAATCAGTAAGTCTCCAATTATAAAATGTACAGCTTTTCTGGTACAAAATCTTGTATTCCAGAATACATTCTAATTTGACCACTTATTCAATACATTGTTATTTTTTAAACAGTTGATTAGGACTATATTACCATGGCAACAACCAATGACATTCCTCAAACGATCTGATAACCCGGCCCTTTGACTAATTCGGGTGATAGTTGAGGTCTGTACCTAACGAACCTTTATCACATCAAATTTTTTTTCACATCGCATCACAGTTTTTTTTGCCTGTTGGTTGCTTCCTTGCTATTTAATATTTAACAGGGAAATTGGGATGGAGACATACTGTGACAACCAATGTGTACCGAACATTAACAGCTGGTCAATGATACAAAACATGTTGTTAAAATAGTAACTGAACAGATTTCTCATGGAATGTTCCAGATACATCTACCTGCCTTGCATTGGGAATCACAAAGGATTTCTCTGGAAGTTAATCGGATCCACGGCCACCTTCGTTTTCATCTTCGTCTATCACGGCTTGGTGGATTACGTCCTCGTCTGGACAATCGTCAACTACGTGGAAGTGACTCTAGAAGGCATTGGCAAGGCCATCAGCTCAATTCCAGCGTACCAAAAATTAGAGGTAGGAAACCTGAAAATGTCAAGAACCTTTACTAGGAAAACGCTCTGTGTAACGCGTTGATGAGCGAGCACGGATACGCGCAACATCTCGAACCGAAATTATGTCTATCGAATGTCATTAAAAGCCAACATTTCTTTAGTTTCGTCACAGACTTGTATAAAAATCTCCAAAATCTCCAAAAATATTGGTGCCAATCCTTGCTAAGTTTTAAGTTGATCGATTAAACCTTTATGATTGAACGGTTCCTTGTAAATTTTCAAAAATCACAGGATCTCGTTCAAAAAATATACCTGGGACCACCCATATGATATGATATGTAGTGTGTGTACACAATATCAGATCAATCTGTTGAACGGTCATTATTAGTTTCATATCGTTTAAAACTTTCTGCTCTAACTACCTTGCCTTGAACTGTAGATTCGAAGTCGCCGTGAATTTGACAGCCAACACGCAAAATGTCCCTAAAATGACAAAAACTTTTGAAAATAACGACAGATTAGAGTGAAAATTGGCAAAAATACCTTAAATGTTGGTACCAATGACCATGCGAAGTTTTTAGTTGGTCGGTCAATCGGTTCCAGTTTAAATTTCAAAAATCACAGGAAAAATGGTTTCAAATTTGAACTAATTGGAGGATTTGGCTGATTTTTTTTTGATTTGGTACAATGTTGGTTGCAATGACTTTGCTAAATTTCAAATTGATCGAATCAACCAATCGAAAGATAATTTTTATAAAATTTGAACCAATCACAGGATCTCGTTCAGAAAAGATCCCAGGGATCGCATAGATTACGTTAGTATGTGTACAAAATTTCAGATCGATTGGTTGTGCGGTTTGACCTGGGCAGTGCAGGCAAAAAAAAAAAAAAAAAAAAAAAAAACCACACAGAGAAAGTGCCATAAGAGTACCGTGGTGACGCTCGCTACGCTCGCTCAATCATCTGCTGGGTGAACAAACTTTTATTTCGGAAGTTCTAAAGTTCTAAACTTAGTTTCTAGACTTTCGGAAGTCTACATTTTCTTAATGACCTGAACATTTACTAGGAAAACGCTCTGTGTGGCGCGTTGATGAGCGAGCACGGATACACGCAACACCTCGAACCGAAATTATGTCAATCGAAAATGGCATTAAAAGCCAATAATTCTTGAATTTCGTCACAGACTTATATAAATATCTCCAAAATCTCCAAAAATATTGGTCCCAATAACCTTGCTAAGTTTTAAGTTGATCGATTAACCCTTTGATTTAACGGTTCCTTGTTAAGTTTCAAAAATCACAGGATATCTTTCAAACAATATACCTGTAACCACTCATATGATATGATATTAGCGTGTACACAATATCAGATCAATCTGTTGAACGGTCATTATTAGTTTCATTTCGTTTGAAACTTTCTGCTCTAACTACCTTGCCTTGAACTGAAGATTCGAAGTCGCCGTGAATTTGACAGCCAACACGCAAAATGTCACTAGAATTACAAAAACTTTTGAAAATAACGACAGATTAGACTGGAAATTGGCAAAAATATCTTAAATGTTGGTACCAATGACCATGCAAAGTTTTTAGTTGGTCGGTCAATCGGTTCTAGTTTAAATTTCAAAAATCACAGGAAAAATGGTTTCAAATTTAAACCAATGGGAGAATTTTGCTGAAACTTTTTATGATTGGGTAAAATGTTATTTGCAATTACTTTGCTAAATTTCAAATTGAGCAGAGCAACCAATCGAAAGATTTTTTTTTTAAACTTGAACTAATCACAGGAGCCCGTTCAAAAACGATCCCAGGGACCGCATAGATTACGTTAGCATATGTGCAAAGTTTCAGATCGATGGGGCGATGCCAAGCTAGGACGACGGGATCGGCCACTTCGGCGCTAGCGTCGAGGCTGTGCTTTTCAAATCAACGCATTTCTTACTCCACAGTCCGTATTTTCATGTTATATTATAATAATTAATGTTGATATTTGGTTATTTAACGAAATAGTGGATAATTATTAGAAATGGTAGTGTAATAATGATATTTTGATCATATATGGACAGCTCACAGAATTATTTTTGTTTCCAGTGCTCTCTTGAACTGACTCACTGCTTAATGGAATTTTGTAACTTCCAATTAAAACAATTGAGAGGGTGTCGCTTCAGATTGAAATAGAATTTGCTTTATATATTGCACTATCTTCTTATTTTTACACATTTAATTATACTAGAGTAAAAAATCTATGTATCTAAACAGTGAGTACATCTTCTTACGCATGTCAAAATAAAGTTTCGCGAGTTTTAATTTTGAGTGGCACGAACAGCTTACTTCACACTTGTCACAAAACCGATGGCAGCACCCTAGCGGGAGATAGTTTGGCTAGTGCCCTATTGAATTTGCGGTTAATCTGGGCTGTGCGGACAAAAAAAAAAAAAAAAAAAAAAAAAAAACACACAGAGAAAGTGCCATAAGAGTACCGTGGTGACGCTCGCTACGCTCGCTCAAAAAAGCGATACATTATTTTGAAGTGGTCGGAACATTTAACATGTGTAAAGATCACAAAAAAGCTTCTCCAATATTGGTTATATTTGGATAAGGTCCCCGCTTTCTACTATAGTGTCTGGTGTTATTCGAACAAATAAGCGATACGTTATATTGAGCCACTTCTGGCAGGAAACGTTTTAGATTTTTTGAAGTTCGTGTTTCCATAGGGCAGTGAAAAAGGAGAAACAATTGAATTTAAATTTAGTTACAAGTTTACTTTTTCAGCCATAACAAACAACTATAAGCAAATTTAATATAATTTATTTTTATAAATATCCCCCTGATATCCTCCATGATCCCCCTTAAGTCTAGTACCAAAGAATCCACCAGAGGTCAGTCGTGTTCCTTATTTTCTCGAATAGAGTCGCTGTCTATCGCCACGCTGTGCACGGAGGTTCCACGCACTACTGGCCAGCCCGCTGATGGCGGTCTCTTGTCTCTCCAACATGTACTTCATTGCCAACTCCATGGCGCTCTACTGCAGTGTCTGGTGTTACAGGGACGCTGTCTATCGCCACGCTCTGCACGGAGGTTCCACGCACTACTGGCCAGCCCGCTGATGGCGGTCTCTTGTCTCTCCAACATGTACTTCATTGCCAACTCCATGGCGCTTGGAGAGGCGTTCAGAATCAGATTCCTCACTGGCGGTAAGATATTTTACTCTTCGACGGAAGTTATTCCACATTTTTCACGCTAGATTGTTTAATTTGATAGTAAATTCGTGGTATTACTGTATGTACAGAGATTCAGTCTATAGAGAAGGCAAAAGCTGGTATGTCTTTTTGTTTATTTTGAGAAACAAAAGAAGTCCTGGGCCGGTAACCGCGTTTAATTTCAAAGGCACGTTGGGGCTGTGCACAAAGGACGTCAAAACAGACACAGCATCATTCTGATCCTTAAACAGAATATTTTTTAATGTATAATATATCACAATTTATCGTTTTTAGCGAATTTTTCGGTCCCGACATATCAACTGAAATTTAAAATGCTTGAAAATATCTATATCAAAACGTGACGTCCTACTGCCTCCAGACCCCCTCACCCCTGTCACACTGTGTCCTATACTGGTGCACCCCCCTCCCCCCCTGAAGCGTGACGTCCTTTATCCACAGCCCCCTTCATATTATACCATTAGCCAAGTTCTAAAAGTTCATATCTCTATTCTAAATCTTTTAAATTCCCAATTCTGCGAATTTCATCGAAATCGGGAATTTAAAAATCTAGAATAGGGCCCCTGTGCACTAAAAGAAATCGCCTTATGAGATGGTGGCCCCAGCATATCCTGCTCTTCAATCTGTTACATCCCCTGACTCTTATCTTCAGGTTGGCAAGTGCAGCTGATGGTGATCGGATTCTGCTACTGCGCATCGCAAGCTGCGCTGGAGTATCAGAGATACATGGAGACCCATCATCAGAGATCCAAGACGAAACTCAAGTAGACTTAAGTTCAAGCTGCCCTGGAGTATCAGAGATACATGGAGACCCATCATCAGAGATCCAAGACGAAACTCAAGTAGACTAAGTTCAAACAACCCTTGCAGGGAAGTCATGTTAGTTTTAAAAGTGTCATTTTAATTTGTGTGTCAAAATCGTGAGAGTATTCCTATAATACATCCTAGATTGAATTTATATTGTCTGTTTTTATATTTTTTAATGAAAATCGGCTGTGTTAAAGTGTGTTTTATGGATCTGGAATACGTATGTTTTTAAGTTTAAAATGAATCAAATGGTATGTTTATTGTAAAATGTAAATTATTGTTATGAGTAGGTAGGTATAAAGTTTTTAGTGATTTGTTGTACGAGTATAAATAATATATATTTCGTTATCGAGGAAGATGATTGAATTCACCCTTTTCAATCATCCCCTAATTATCATCGTCATAAAGTAAAAAAAAATGCAGTCTTTGCATGTAAAATACTTTAAATAGTTTGAAATATTGACAACGATTAAGTCAATCGTATTTATAAACTACACTTCAGTTATACAAGCCATTAGGATGTTTTTAATTTTAAATGATAACTGCGCAAGTTGGCTCTGGCTGTAACGCTCTGAACATGAACCCCTAGGTCTGGGATCCATCAGGCGATCGAACTTTCTGGCTGAATGTTCATGATTCCATAAGAGAGGAGGGAAATCTGGGAAAGTGCCTAATTAAAGGCCACGGCCGCCTCTTTCCCACCGTTCATTATTATCCATTCATCGTCATCATGTTTATGACCTTTGAAACGTCAAAAAAGGCAGGCAAATAGTACCTTAAAACTATTAAAAAAGGACCACAAAATCCCGAAAAAGAACCTATGAAATTTTATTTTATCTAATATTCGTCAACATATTCGATTTATCGGTTAAATTATTGTATGAATGTGTCAATGTATCAAGTGTCAATTGTTGATGGTGCATCCAAATGGTCGATGGAAATGTTATGAGTTGTGGTCTAGACCAAAATTCATAAAATTGTTGTAATTGCAACAAGCATTTCATATTATTTTCCCCAATAATGTTAAAAAAGGACAAAAAGACCTTAGCAAGAAAAGGACTGAATTCGTTAAAAATTTTGAAAAATGCATTTTCAGGCAAAATGAAACACATATTTTTGAAATCAGGAACACTTCAACATATTTATATATAATTTTTAGACGTGTCTGAATAAAAAACTAAAAAAGGATATGTCCTAAACATCCTCCCTAATCATCATCATCATCTCCCAATCACCCGCCTCCCCAGCCATCCGTCGCCATTATCCTAGTTGCAGAACAATGCGACGTTAAACAGTAAGCACCACTCAAAATGATGATGAAGATTTCAATTATAATTCATGGGTGATTTACAATAATATTCCAGAGTTCAGTTTAGAATCTGTGATTTGTATAATTTCGTTGATTTGAATTTTAACAAAGTTCTAGAAATTAGTTGATACTTATATCCAATTATTTAACAAAATACACAATTAAGAGGAAATTATGACTGTAAACGTATCAGCTGAAATAATCGAAATAATTTGATAGTAAATTGAAAAGGTAATTAGGTAATTCTAAACACGAAATCATTTCTATAACAGCATTTTATTAACAGCACACTCACAACAAAATTACCAGTCAATCAAACGCTTTTTTGAATTACGTACAAATAATCGTAATTCCAACAATGTCCTCCCTCAAAATACAGATTTAGTTTTAAAATCTAGTTCAAAAATTATAATATACAAATGCGGTTTCATACCTATTCACAACCCTAGCAATAACAAAACAAATACAATCTTTGTATTAATTTATTTTTAATTGTCTCTACAACATATTTAAATTTGGTATTTATTTTAATCACAAGAGTAGTCAAACAAAAACAAATAATTAGGAGGAAATTGTGACTGTAAACGTATCAGCAGAAATAATCTAAATAATTTGATAGTAAATTGAAAAGGTAAGTAATTCCAAACACGAAATAATTTCTAACAGCACTTTATTAACATCACACTCCCAACAAAATTACCAGTGAAAAAACGCTTTTTGGAATATCGTACAAATAATCGTAAATTACAACTATCTTCCATTAAAATATATAGTTCAAAAATTATAATATACAAGTGCGGTTTTATACCAACACACAACCATCAATAACAAAACATGAAATAATTGTATACATTAATTTTAAATTTTCTCAATATACAAAATTAATCAATTTAGTATTTATGTATTAGTCAAATAAGTAATTAAACAAAATATCGTTTCAAGAATATCTGAACAGTGAACTACAAATGGAATCATCTTGTTATTAGTTAGTTATAGTCATTGTTTTGCCTGTTATTGCCGGGCCTGTTATTGCCGGGCCTGTTTCCGGTGCCCGAATTGCCCGAGCTCCATCCGTTGGGCCGGCCGTCGCAGTTGGCCCCCACGCAGTTGCCCCCGTTGGTACAGCCGGGGCCCGTGCAGGGGACGCCGTTACAGGAGGCCCCGTTGGCGCAGTTGCCCCCGTCAGTCCCTTGACGACATGCGGAGGCGACGTTCAACACCATTATCATCGCAAACAGACTCAGCAGCAATATCTGGAGAGGAAAAGAGTTGTCAGACATAAGAGATCTCATCCTTTAGGTTCGATTCCCGCGACTGTCTGTGAACAGGCGGGTATGAAGCTAAGTCCCCCAGTTATAGCTCTGCAGGGCGTTTTTTAGAATTTAAACCAGAAAAAGTGATTCTGGAGCTTTAAAATGCGCAAACTGAAGCAAAAAACCCTCCAGTTGTTGCCCCGCAGGGTATTTTTTTCGAATATAAGCATTTTAAAATCGATTCTGGGATGCTTAACTGCTCAAAATAAACAAATAACTCCCTAATATTGCCCCGCAGGGCGTTTTTTAGAATTAAAACAATTTTAAGTGATTTTTAGACACTTTAATTTCCTAAAATTCGAAGGATTTAATTTCCTAAGGGCCGGAATAACTAAAGTTAATCTTAGCCGGATTAACTAAATTTTGGACTAAATTGGCGGCACAGCCAATCAGATACCTCAAAAAGATTGAAACAGTTGAATTAAATCCAAAAGTTAGTTAATCCGGCACAATTTAACTTTAGTTATTCCGGGCCTATAGAAAAAAGTTAGTTAATCCGGCACAATTTAACTTTAGTTATTACGGGCCTATAGAATAATCACAGGGAAAAACGATCTTATTCTACTAATTGGAGATGATGAAATGAGTCGAATTATTTTGGAATGGTCATAATTTTTTTTTATGCATAATACAAACTTTTTTGGGTGTAAAAAATTTTGTTTGAATATTGTATTCAACATGGAATTTGGTGACAAAGTTATACTAAATTGGAGACTATTTTAGGAGGGAGAGTGCAAAATGCTATTTCTCATGAATAAACTAGGGTTCGTAGGGTAAACGCCCCCTACACTACGGGACGAAACGCGTGTTGAATATTGAATATGAATGATTGAAGAAGGTGGAAATGTTGGTTACCTTGGTGTCGGCCATGTTGAGTAGATAGATGTTGCTTGCGCGCTGGTTGACGGGGGAATGAAGTCGACACCACAGCGCAGCCACTTCTTATACTCCATACGTCACAGGTCAAGTTCCAAGCGGTATTGTTGCGTCAGTGCACGGGGGGTACGTCCCATTGTTGCCATCCATACAGGGATTTAATCCGTTTCATAACAACCTTGTTAGCATTTTTTTAAATCTCTACAATGAGGAAAAACTTCGCACTAAATCGATCCAAAAAGTAACAATAAATAATCCTAAAAAACGAAAAAATTACACCAAAATCTCAACACCTACATTTTTAAAAAATGAACATATTTCATATTTGTGACATTGAAATATCATACAAATAATCTAAGGAACTATTCATCAGAAATATACGCAAACGCTGCAAACCATAAATTGCAATTACCAATTCATTGTGTGTTTACACCTTATTGACAATCGGACAAACAAAAACAAAACATCAAAAGCCTATAAGATGCACGTGAAAACTCTTTCTCTCTCTCTCTCTCTCTCTCTCTCTCTCTCTCTCTCTCTCTCTCTCTCTCTCTCTCTCTCTCTCTCTCTCTCTCTCTCTCTCTCTCTCTCTCTCTCTCTCTCCTGCAGAGAAATCTGGAAAATTTTGGTACACAAAGTTTTTAGAAAATGTAATCGTTTTGCGCCTATTACATTTTCTTAAAGCATTGAAAACTATTCAGTTTAGAGCAGTTTTGCGTTTTAAGTTATTTTTCTTATAACCAATCTCAAGTCCCGTAAGTTGTTTATGGAATAAAATCGTAAAACGCGTAACGCTTAATTTGCAAACAAACCAAATTAAACCAAAAAATTAAAATTAAATTAATTGTGAGAAAATTTATTTCCAACCCAACAAGATAAAACAATTAGAAATATTGCTGTAACCTGTCCAATTTTTTTTATCATTCTCGCTTTCCATTAAATTAATTTAAAAAAATGTAGGTACACCTTAACCAAGAAAAAATAAAGTAACATAGGTAGGTACACCCAACAAATCATAAAACGGTATTTGAAAGAAACGGATTCGCTGCTGGTCAGGTTCCTTGACAATCAATCCTTGTTATTATCAATGAAATCAGAGCTCACCTACTAGAGGTAGATGACGAGATAGCAGAGACTTCAACATTTTGATGCCTCACATTTTAATCAGCCAATTCATTTCTTTCAAATACCGTTTTATCATTTGCTGAGTGTACCTATGTATAATAAAACCTTTAATCAATTATTACAAATTGTTTACCCAACTTGAAGACAGAAAAATAATAATTTATTAAAAATGATTTACAAGCTGAAAAATCTGAGCTGAAAAATCAGTGGAACTCCCTGATATTTTAGTTTTCTCTCAAGCGAGAGGGAAATGCTGGGAAGGTTCACCTCCATCCATTCTTATCCAATCGGCAATCACTCTTCCTTTGCACAGTGCAGAACAGTGCGACGTTCATCACTTATAAAAGACAAACTAATAAACATAGTATTTAAGAAACGTAAGTACTTCCTTTTCAATATTATATTTCCACATTTCCATAATGAATCATCGATTCAATAACACCAATTAACTATCAACTAATTATCAGCTGACTTGATACTGAACAAACATACAAGTGCGCAGAAGTTGGGAAACCAGCAGGAAGAGTGCATGTTGCATCAGCTGCTTGGTCTAGGTCAAGTTCACCTTGCAGTGCCACTTGTTGCACAACATAAGAGAGAAAGTAAGAATAACAACTCGGTTTTCCTCAAGCCACGGTCAACTGAGCGAACCAGATCAGGAATTCCCGTCACCATCAGCGCGATACTTCGCTCCAGGACTTTGTGCTGATTTTATCTGCAGCTAGATGCATTATTTACACCAGAGGTAGAAAGTCCGATTTTGTACCCGATTTTGTTTTGCATAATTTTGTAATCGTGTAATCAAGCTTACAGTTGCAATTTAACTGTTTAGTCAACAAATACAGTTTTATTGTTCATATTAGTAAGTATTCTTTTAGGCCGGGTATTACCAAGGTATTACCAAAGCGATTTTACAGCGTGTTGCAGGCACTTTTTTTGGATACGATTGGAGACAAAATGGGTTGACGAAATGATTTGAAATTTTAATCGTGATTAGATAAAAGACAAACTTAATGTTATCACTTGGTACATTTAAAATTTTTTGCTTTGTTAACATGTAATAATTAGTTGATTTTTGGTGAACATCCATTCAAAGTTTTTAACTAACTTTTGAATTAAATTCAGCTTTTAATCATTTTGATGTATCTGATTGGCTGTGCCGCCAATTTAATCCAATATTCATTTAATCCGGCTCAGATTAACTTTAGTAATATACCGGCCCTTACAAAATTACTGATGTAACCTGTTAGATAAAAGCAGAATTGTTTTTGAGTTGACATCGAGAAGTTGAAATGGAAACCTATCTCTGAGATACAGAATTATGACGATGATTCCGACTATTAGGGTCTAATGTCTATTGTCGTGGTCTATTAGGGAACCTTCCAGCATTTGGATCAGGACTGAGGGAAACGACGAAATAATCTCAGTGGGAATCGAAGCCGAGATCTGCGGCGTGCCTGAACCAACTTGCTCGGCCTTTGACACTATCATAACAGAGCAAGTTGGTTCATCGAGGTCGTGGTTAGCGTGGAGATTCATCGCCATTGAACCACAATGTGCTCAGACAGCTAGTTATTATTACTTACCGAAATCTATTAGCATCGGCTAAAATATTAGTCTTTTAGTGCAACTCTAATTTTAACTAATCTATCACATGTATTATCTACCATCTAATTCTAATTGAATGGTCGTATTGAGTGAAATTCAAGATCAAATTGAAATCGAAACTGGCCGAAATACTTTTATTAAGTGCGGCCATCCAAACGAAACAAACAAACAAACAAGTTGGTTCAGGCAGTCAAGATCAGCTGCTCTCCGGAGGCCGATTTGAATCGGTTTGATTCCCACGAGAGACCATCCTGACTAAGATAATGTAATGATTCTTTCGGTCGATAGGTAAATGCTGGGTACGTTCCGTACAACTAGGCCTCCTTCCCACCGTGCATCCTTATCTACAACTCACACTCATCATAATCATTCAATCGTCACAATTAGCTTCTAGTTGCGGAGCAGTGTGACGTTAAAGTTTATCATCACTATAACACGAATGTGCCTGATGACTATTTGTTTTATGTCGTTCATTATCATCCCTGATAGAAAATATTGAAAACACTGCCGCAATTTTTAAATTCCAATTTTATGTCTTCCAGAGGCTCCGTTATGTATGCTCTGCCTTTAATTTTACCAGTGAAAAGGGGCAAGTGGGCATAGATAATAGTGCAAAATTTTCAAATGTATTATAATGTAATCGTAGGTTAGTTTCAAAAAAAAATATTATAGAAGATTGCAATTTGAAATTTAGAAAATTTCTTAGTCGAAAAGTTTTGTATATGTTTTCTTACAGTTTTCAAAACAATTACAGGTTTTTACTATCTGGGATTGACGAAGGATCTTATGGAGCTAAAGGAAGGATGAATCAATTACTACATTATACGTTTAAAAAATTTTTATAATATTTTATTAAGTTTAACAATGATACAGTAACATTAATATAATGCGTACAATAATTATGAGTAGATAAAATTATAATTTCATATGACAAATATAATTGAATGACAAATGAAACTGTGTCATAATCTTCTGACGTCACAATGTGTTGATTTATCTGCCACTTCCGCCCTGACAGGTACTGCTGGAGTCACAGTTGCCACCATTTCCTCCCTTGGAGCAGGCAGTTGCCTCCCCGAACAACAGCCAGCCAACTGCCAGCAACTGCGCGACCAAAACAGCAACAGCCTGCAGAAACAAGAGACAACATGAACATCGATGCCGGTGATAAGAAGTTAATTTGGGGTACTAACCAGTGTTGTGACTAGATAATTTTATTTTTATCTAGATAAAGATAATAGATAACTGCCAAAAATTTATCTAGATAAGATAATAGATAATATTTTGATAAATTATCTAGATAATAGATAAAGATAAAAAAAAATTATCTAGATAAATATTAAAAGATAAAAGATAATTTTCTAAAATCTTGTCTAATTTAATTTTACAGGTATTATTATTAGGTATATCTACAAACAGTTACTTTATAGGCATATCTAACCAGATTATTGATGTTCCTACTGCCTGTGATTAAAATTTACTGAAAGGGAAGGGACTATTATTATTTTAGGGGATTATAATTTTAATTTTCTAATGTGTAAATTTGGAAACGTCACAGGTCAATCACCGATTTCATTATATATAACATTATTTTCTAACAAATGTTTTGAAAAGTATTGGGGGATAGGATACTGAATTTTTGTAGGAACGATGATGTAAGTCAGTATAAAATTGTAAGACATAATAGCTTCTATCCTTAATATACCGGGTTTCGCAAAAAAAAAATCATACTGATTGAGAAGTCACTATATCGAAACTATTATGTAGGATTCTGAAATTTGTACACATACTTAATACTTATTAGAAAACATACCAAAATTTAATATGTGCAGGTTTCAAAAACATTCCTATTCGCATAAGTGATGGAGCCACTTCTGACAGGAAACTTTTTAGATGCACTTTTTTATTTAGAAGTTCTTGCTTTCATAGGGCAGTGGAAAAGGAGAAACAATTGAAATGTACAATAAGTTACAATTTTACTTTTTCAGCCATAACAACAACTTAAAGCAAATATAATATAATTTATTTATATAAATAACCCCCTTTTAACCTCCATTATGCACCCTATCTCAAGTACCAAAGGATCCACCAGAGGTCAGTGATGATCCTTGTTTTCGCGAATTGTAGGAAAAAAGTTACAGCTGTTCAAATTTGGTTGTCAAAAAATGGATTATACGGATCTCAAATAGCGCGCGTCCAGAAAACTTCCAATGTTTCTTCAAAACTGCGTAGTATGATATAAAGCTGAAAATTTCAAATTATATTGAAATAAGATCAAGTGTGTAATAATGTCAATCAATTTGAATGAATGGAATGAAATCTTGAAGTTTAACGTAAAATCAGAATATGTAGATTAATTTTCTAACGTTAAAAAAATGAATATTTTCCCCACTATTCTGTTTTCCAGCTCAACTTCAAGATTCAATAACTGTCGTTACATAAATTGTTATTGATTTAAATTTTTACACAATCGAATCGAATCTATTTTGAATATAATTTGAAATTTTCAGCTTGATATCTTACGGTGTTTTGAAGAAACAGCGTCCCGGCCATTGGAAGTTTTCTGGACGTGCGCTAATTGAGCTCCGTATAATCAATTTTTTGACAACCAAATTTGAACAGCTGTAACTTTTTTCCTACTATAGAAATGTTTTTGAAACTTGCAAATATTAAATTTGTGTATGTTTTCTAATATGTGTACAAATTTCAGAATCCTATCTATAATAGTTTCGATATAGTTATTTCTCAATCAGGGTGATTTTTTTGCGCCACCTGGTATTATGAATTCTAATTTACATTATGGTATTTTAAAATTAAAATAGATAAATATTTTTTATCTAGATAAAAGACAAAAGATAACGATTTTTTTTATCTAGATAAAGATAAAGATAACAAGAAAAGTATTTATCTAGATAAAGATAAAGATAAAAAATAATTATCTAGATAATTATCTAGATAATTTTATCTAGATAAGTCACAACACTGGTACTAACAGCATGTTAGGTTTATATTAGACAATTCGAATGAGAAAAAAAGAAGACGAAAGGCAAAACGTATTCAAATCTTCAAGTAATTTTCAGAAATGTCAATTTAACACAGAGAATGATAAAAAAAAAGTTTTACCCCATGGTAATATTAATTTTCTCCACAAAATTTACACGAAATTTTACATTTGAGTTTTACGAATAAAAAGTAGATTTTCGGAGGCTACATTTTTAAATATTTTATGAAAATCACATGCAAATTGCAATGAATGTTAATTTAGTTCAAATCGTCACTTAAAAATAACAATAAAGTTGTAAATACAAATAAGAATAGATATTGAGTACATAGTCAAGTGATTTGAACGTAGAATGTGAGTGGCTTACCTTGGTGTATCCCATGATGTATACAGAGTGAATGAGCTCAGCTGGATCTCGCTTTGGTTTATAAGTACTTTGCATCCAACACTATGTACTATTGTGGAGAACGGGGGGGGGGGGGGGGGGGGGCACGACTTAAACACACACACATCTATTTGCAAAGAATCAAATGACGGAGGTAAAATGTGAACACATTGACATGGATTGACCATGTCAAATGTTGGGAAGGTTCCATTCTGATAGGCCACGACCGTCTTTATCCCACCGTCCTTATATCTATTCTTCATTGACATCTCAATATCATCCATCCGTCGCTATCAGAACTAGAATATTATACCTTGGCTAGGCGGAAAATATATTCAAATTGACTATCTAGTGGAGCGGTCGCTCCACCCAGCCAAGTCGTACTGTACACTCACAGTCACTCAACATACCGTAAATGCCTAATAAACCGAGGAGCTGACCAAACACTTTTACTGTAAGCAACAACATGGCATTTTCGGTCTACTGGATCATAAAATTGGAAAATCTCACATTGTTGTGAAATATCTTAATTTCGAGCTATGGCCCACCCCACCACATATACCAAATTTGGGAACAATAGGTTATGCCATTTGCGAGCTAGAGGGCCGTGAAAACAGTGAAATTACATCACTTTCATCTTCTTCTTCTTCTTCTTCTTCTTTAGATGATGATGATGATGATTCAGATATCAGGAAACGCCGCTATCACCGCCACAGCCTAAACGGCTGAACCGATCGATCTGAAATTTTTACCACATGTGCACTTTTGGCGTCTGATGTGCCTTTTTATAAAACCAACCGGAAGTTGCCATTTTGAAACCGGAAATGACGTCATATCTCGAAACCGGCTGAACCGATCGGAACGAAACTAGCGTCAAACTATTCGGACGGTCATATATATGAAAATACAATAGTCTAAACAGAAATGTACTATTACTGAAACCGGAAATGACGTCATAAAAATGAAAAATCAGACTTTAATCACCTCTTACTACAATAACTACTTATTCACAAGGTTTATAATGATACAAAACATTTATATAAACAAATTCTACGTGGAGTGTTTTCAGCCGCCATTTTGATAACCGGAAGTGATGCCATATCTCGAAAACGGCTGGACCGATTGGAACAAATCTTTCGCTTTTCTTCATGGAATATCACTTTAAGCATATTTTGGTACCAAACGCAACTTTTCTTAGTAACCAAATTGGAACTGGCTTATTTTTTTAAAGGAATTAGTCATTGTTGTTTCGATATGTGTTACAAATTGTTTAAATAAACTAAAAAAAATTGTGATATCCCCATAAAAAACACTCCGTGTAAAAATACCAGCCAAGTCTCTTTAACTATAAAAAAAATAGAAGAAATCTAAAAATTCAGCACTGAAAAGTAGTGATATCAAAAAATTGGCCAAGTCAAACTAAATTTGAAAAACCAAAATATACTTGGCGCATCGGGTATTAATCTAGTATAGAAGTATATGCCAAAAATCATATGTACCTAAATATATAAAATATACCTATAATGCCCTTAAAAACGATGCGCCAAGTAAATTTGAAAAACCAAAATATACTTGGCGCATCGGGTATTAATCTAGTATAGAAGTATATGCCAAAAATCATATGTACCTAAATATATAAAATATACCTATAATGCCCTTAAAAACGATGCGCCAAGTATATTTTGGTTTTTCAAATTAAGTTTGACTTTGCCAATTTTTTGATATCACTACTTTTCAGTGCTGAATTTTTAGATTTCTTCTATTTTTTTTATAGTTAAAGAGACTTGGCTGGTATTTTTACACGGAGTGTTTTTTATGGTTCATTGTTACACCACACATTTAATTTTTTTGAAAATAGCATTTTTCTATTTATTTACTAGTTCAATGAAGAAGATAGAAAGACAAAAATATTGTTATTTTATAATGTGACATCATGAACTAAAACGCTCTGGACTCGTTGATAAGCGAGTCTTAGTGTGAATTAATACGTGTGTGAAAGTTTCTGCTCTATAATAGACTCGGAATAATTGACTTTATATAAGCTATGAGACTTTGAAATTGCCCGCAGAAGACAAAATAACTTATTTATTGAATGTATTTGAAAGTACAAACAAAACAAAAATAAATGTCAGTCAATTACTATTGTCATCTTTACATATTTTTATGAAAATTTTCAAAAACACCTAAAATGTTGGTCCCAATTGGCAATTATACGCAAAGCTCGGTTGTTCAAATGGTTCTCTTTTTAATTTTCAACCACCACAAATGATATCACAATGATATCACATGATTTTGTCAAACACGTCTACACGAGACCGCTCTATAATGACACTTGTGGTGTGCAAAATTTATCAGATCGATTGGTTGAACGGTTTGACAAGTGTCTACACTCAAGGGTTTGACTTTGGCATTGACTATACCAAAAACGTTCAAAAGAATTGAGAAAGTGCAATAAGAGTACCATAGTGAGTAGAGCTCACTTAAATAGCAGATGTTAATTTGAGTCGGTTTCATCTGAAATTGTTCGTATTGATGACAAAAATATAAAATTAGTCTGTTAATTGTAAAATTCTGGATAATACTTGGATTGTTTAGTCCAATAAAAGTATTAAATTGATATACACATTATAGGTTTTAAAACCTGTTTGTTTAATTATAATTGTGGTGTTGGGATGTATAGGAAATGATGGATAAAAACGCCAATAGAATGTAACAA